>VZTE01004963.1:0-33927 GCA_013397775.1 Eulacestoma nigropectus | reverse complement strand
GGGGGGGTGGAGGGGTACTCAATTGCTGCCAAACTGTGACTAAATTAGAGATCTTTCAGAGTACGAAGTTTGTGGTGCTGAAGTTCTGCATGTCATTGCTTTATTTAAATAATGGTGGATTCAGAGGCTGAATGTGACAACGTTCTGTATATATTTATGTACTGGGTCTAGCTGGGATGGAGGTACTGTTCTTCATAGCAGCTCCTGTGGTTTTGTGTTTCAGATCTGTGACCAAAACAATGTTGATAACATCCTAATTACTTTAGCTGCTGATGAATGGTGTTTGCACAGTGTCCAAGCAGTCTCTGGTTCTCACTCTTCCCCCCACAGTGTGTAAATTGGGGCTTCACCAGAGGCTGGGAGATGACCTGAACTAATCAAAGAGATACACCATGCTCAGCAGTAACTGGTGAGGAGGGGTTTAGGGAGGTTAACCTTTTTCTCGGGAATTGGCTGAGCTTTGGTCTCCATGTAGGAGGTGGTTCTTTGTTTTCTTTCACTCTGCTTCCACTCCTCTTGCTTATTAAGCAATTTTATCTCAACCCACAGATTTTCTGGCTTTTATTCCTCTTTTCCTCTTCCCCTGTCCTCCTGGGCAGAGGGAGGAAGCGAGTACCTGTGTGGTGCTCGGCTGCCTACCAGGGTGAAAGTACCACACTTTAATTATATCCTTCAAATCTTGCTTCTTAAAAAGGCAAAATGCAAACATTTACTGAAATTTTGGTAAAAAAAGCTACACTAAGATGAAGCCGAAGTGCAAGGACTAGACTTGGGGGGAACAGCAAGACTGCAAGTTTCAGATTTCAACTAGGGACATTGGATAGGAGAGATTAGTCCTGGACAATTCCTCTCTTTTCTTCATATTCCAAGAACTTATAAAATAATGTAGAAAGGAGAGCCCTTCAAGAGGATCTCTTGGTATACTAACTTACCTGCCATCACAGCTTTTACTGTAATAAACAAAATCGAAACAGCAAAAGAAAATACATCAAGAGTATAATTTCCAGGTATATCAAAGGGAAATATAGCACTGAGCTTAATAGAACATCTGACTCCATCACTCCAAGGAAAGTCAACTTCCCCAAGTGTTGCATTTCACCTGGAAATTTCATATAGCAGCAATACCTCAATGCATTCTGCAGAAACTGTTCATATTTTCATGACTGTTAATAAAACAGTATCAACAGATAATTCTCTGTCCAGCCTAGGTATCTTGCCACATGAATTAACAAAAAAAAGTGGCTTCTGGTTCTGAGTGTCACGCAAAGCATGACAAGAAAAAAAAAACCGAAAACATTCCAAACAGAGCTGCTAGGGAAATTGAATAAATTTTTTTTTCTACCTGAAATTTTCCAATACTCCAAGTGTTCATTTGACTAAGCTGTGTTTATGTCTATTACTGATCCAAGTCATCAATAAGAGTCTCTATCAAAAATGCAGAAGCACCAAGAAAAAGGAGACACTTACAGCCAATATGTTCTCTGGCTGACTGATATCTTCATGCTGGTGAAAGAATAAAAGAAGTAAATCAGTATTTCAGAAACAAAAGCTCAGCTCTGGACTTAAAAGCAAGTTTTCTAAGAAAACACAAATAAACCCAATACTAGTTGCTGGAAAAATTACCTCAGAAAAGGTCTTAAGTCACCTAATCTAGGAATATATTAAAGTGTTTTCAGGTATGAATCATTGATCCACTCAGCCTGTTGGACCCACCATATACACTTAAAAGAAGGCAAATTAAGCTGACTACAAGCTAGTTCTTTTCAAAGTGGCTCCTGAACCACTGTGACCTTAAGTTCCTGCCATGACTTTTCATTAAAAGACATTTTCTTCCTCTTGCTGGAATTCCACATTTGAATGATGTGGGACAGGAAGGGTGACAGAAAGGGTCAGGAAGCTGGCTGCATAAAATACTGACCTGTGTCCAAAACCGCATCCAGAACTCCCTAGATAAGGGTTCCAGGTACTGTGGGTTTGTCATGTCAACGGCTGTGACAAAGCGCATGGCTGCCAGACTGCCTGGATTTGTGGGGAGACGGAGAAACACTGAGACAAGGCACAGGATCAGGAGCAGGGGTGGTCCGCACGAGTGCCACCTAAGAACAGTGTGATCTCCCCTGTAATAATCCTGAGAAACCCACAGTCTGTACCGTAAAGCTCAAGTTGAGCCACAGTTATCTCCCACGCTAGTATCATTCACAGCCATCTTTCTCCAGAGATTTCTTTCATGGCTTAGAATGCGCAGACTTCATACTGCTCACAGGGCTCAGGAAAAGGCTGCATACACGGAATTTATCTTCACCTTTACTGGTAGGGAGAACTCCAACCAGAAGTGCTAGGGATGAGAAATACCAGCTGAGCTAAGACTCTTTCTTACTTGTAGCAAAGATACGCTCGAAGTCATTTCTGGACACGTGTACAGGCACCTGGTAGTATTTTGCCATCCTTTTTAAATCCTTCAGCACGTATTCGGCACGCTTTGGTAACATTGCTGGTGGCTTGTTACCTTTTAGGAAAAATATCTGTTGACATTTCCAATGGCATTACAATAACACTGAACAAACCAACACTGGACAAATTATGCCTCATGCATACATGTGCCTAAGGAAGAGTATAATTTCATAGTATAATTTCATATTGGCTTACTGAAACATACTCAGCTTTTCCAAAGATAATGCTATGATTTACACATGGTTTATTTCAGTTTTGCACAGATCAACCCTTTAAGATAGCTGAATCAGTTTTAAACCAAGGTACAAATGTCTAAGCAGAGATTTATGTTGATTCAGATAGATGACTATTAGCTAGACAACTCCTGATGCATGGGTAAACCAATGTAAAGACTTGTTAAGTCATGATTTATGAATTACAAGTCTTGGTGATCTAATTAAGGCCACGAGTACTGTTTCAGGACATCCTTGTATCCTTCCTGCATATTACAAAGTGCAAGTGTTCCACAAATTAGTTCTGGTTTAAAATCTAACTCTAGGAAAACACTCCATATATTATTATTATTGTATTTTAGAACTGATGAACTTTGGCACAGACTGTCCGTGTAGTTGCAACAGTGTGAAATTCCTTGTGACTGATTTCTCAATCCCTCTGGAGCTCGACAGTCCTATAGTTCATTTGTTACTGGTGCCAAACTTAGTTTAGAGCTGGCTCTGCATGGGCTCTGCACACGCCAAGGGCCTGTGCACTAGTGCTCCGCTAGTGAAGAAAGTATCTCCCTACAGTGCTAATCTCCCTGTACTCCATACCAGTTTGTTGCATTATGCCACTAAGGAAAGCTGGACGGAAGCGCAGGTCAATATTCCAGATGTTCTGGTACCGGCAGAGAGCCTGCAACATGAAAGAGTAGTGATGGCTTCACAGTCAGAGACGTCGATAGAGCTGTGTGCAGCTAAGGGAGTAAATAAACACTGCAGATAAATCCTTTCCCACTGTATGAGGGCTACTCCTCATGCCCTTTCTAGAAGCGGCCAAAAAACTCTGATGTCAGAAAAGCTGAGGGGTCTCTATTCGTGTCACGACTATACAAGTCTAAGCAGGGGTAAGTAAGGGAAAGGTCAGGCTCATGCGTGGACGCTCGCACTTGTTAAACATGAAAACTATCCCTGCAGCAAAACGTTCAGCACTAACTCGTACGCTGCCGTTTGGCTCGGACACGCTTCCCTGGTGTCCCTGGGTTTCAACACGCGAGGGAGAAGCCCAGGCACCCCTCAAAGGTGACAGAAAAAGTAACTGCGAGGCGGGAAGGGCGACTTGTCTTTGAGCGGCCCTTCCCAAGGGGAGGCGGTGACGGGACCGGCCGGGCGCCAGAGCCGCTCAGGCACCGCGGAGATGCGGGAGGGGCCTCCCTCCCTCTGCCGCCCCCTCACCTCAAACCCCAGCCAGGAGTACGGGGAGATCACATCGTAAAACAGCTCCACGAGCGTCCGGCCCATCCTGACCCCGTGCCGTGCCGTGCCACCACTCCCCAGCGCCCGGCGGCCGTGGCACCGCCCCGGGCAGGGAGCGGCAGTGAGGCGGCCCTTCCGCCCGGCGAGATGGAGCCTCCCCCGCCGCCCCTCCGGCCCCGGCTCCGCCTCCCCGCCCTCCCCGCCGCTAGTGCTCGCTCGGCCCGGCTGTGCGGGTCACTCCGCTGTCTCTCCGGCGAATCCCGGCCCGAGAGGGCGAGGAGAGGTGGGATCATAGGGGGACCGGAGGGAGCCTGTGCCCTTCTTCCTGGCGAGGCCGGGAGAGAGCAGGCTCCCGAGGAGGGAACCCGGGAGCTGACTCAGCGGAGCAGTCCAGCATGTTTTCCCGGGAGCACGGCTTCCCTGCGGGATCAGCAAGCGATTTACGTGCCGCTGGTCCTTTTATCCCCCTACCCTCCGTGTTCCCACACTTGTTCCTCCTCCATTCACCTAAGCCCTTCCCTTTCTCCACCCCTGGTTCCTCCCCTGCCCAGCCCACAGGAAGTCCTGTGCAATCCCAAAACGCTCTCCTCCTGCTCTGGTTCCCTGCCCCGCTCAGCAGCCCCCGTAGGTCCTGGATGTGATCTGGAGCATGCTCCTGGATCCCTCCTCTGGCTGTAATCTTGATCTTTTAACAAAGCAGCTTTTTGAATGATGAGTAATTTTAACTCGAGTGAAAAATCTGAACTGCCAACAACAGTTTGTGACCCCTCACTGAAGTCTTTATTAACACCTGAGTACCGGGCAGTGAGCCAATCGTTAAGAGAAGATTTGGGAGAGAGCTGGAAACTTAAGTGTGAAGTCTTTACTAGGCATATTGATGGCAAAAAAGAATGAATGAGTGACTGAGTAAAAGTTCCATTTAGGAGGATTGTTAGGGCTTCTCCAAAGGGAAGTCTTGCCTTACGTTTTTCTCAAGGGGTCAAAAATACTGCGGAGTGTGACTTTAAAGAGTTGGTATAAGTCACTGCCTCAGGCATCTTCTGGGGTCTGTGGGTTCCTCTCTTCAGGCCACTGGAGACTATGGAAGTGACTGCTGCTTTCCCAAGTGCTGGTTCAGCCAGTAGTGAGGCTGAGTGTGTGTCCCAGAGAGATAAATATGTACACACTGAGACGACTCCAACACAGCTGGCTACACAGACTGCAACAAGCACTGCTGCCTGTAACTCCACTCAAAAAAAATTTCCTTTCGTAGCTGTTTTTTTCAGAAGTTTGAAAGATGGATTTGTTATGAGCTCAGCTGTAAGCCTGGTTCTCTTGGGTTTCATCCTGTATGCATCTGTTTCCATCCCTTAGAACAGAAATTTTGCCTGATAGATCCCACAGTTAAGCCGTGTTACATCTTTTATTAATCTTGTGTAGTTAATATGCTTTTAATCCAATTCCTCCAATTATCCTAAAAATTTCCTCGTGTAAATCCCATTCAGGTCAGGCAGAATGCTGTAAGAGTTTTGCTACAAATTTTAACACATTTCCAGTATCAGTCCACTTGTCACATTGAGGATTATATACACCAGTCACCTGGGGAGCACTTAGCTCAACTGGATCATGCCAACGACATCAGTTGTTGCCATCTCTGAGTCCCCAGGGATTCCTTCTTCCTCATCACTGCCTGGTGCACCTGGAGAGGAGAAGTTCTGTCCTGTGTAGATAGTTCTGACAGGGATAAATAGCCTGCTACACCTTTTTCTGGCATAGAATTGGTTGCCCCTGTCAGTTTCTGCTGCCTTTTCCTGTTCTTTCTGAACACTTTCTACTTTCCCAGTTTTCCTGTTAGTGAGCCAGGAAAAGTAGATGGCATGATGCAGTTAAATCCCATGGGTGTATGTTTCCCTCCTTTAGTGCCTCACAGCATGCCTGCAGCACACCTGTCAAGTCTTGTTGATGTTGCTGCAGAAGCAATCAGCAAGAATTCCTTTCTCAAAGACTTGGCTGAAACAGAATTTTGATGATTTTCTTGCAGTTCAGTCTCCATTCCAAATAATCCCCAGGAAGCTGTCCCATGTATCTGGGAGGAAAAGCATGAATTTGAGATCTTTGGACAGTCGCTAATAAGAAGATAGCCTAATTTTAAAAATTAACTCAGTAAAAAAATAATTTAAATGAAGGTGTTTAAAAATAAAAGCAGGAAGTGTCCAGTCAGTCTTAGCAACAAGAAATTATAAGAGAAATTTGAAAGATTTTCTTAACAGCCATGCTTGTTTATCTTCTAAGTATGTAATCAGTTTTCTACAAATAAACCAAACTTATGCAAACTAATCCTAAAAGCAGGTTGTTCTGCTTCTATTAGCACAGGATTAGCGTTTTATAAACAGTGGTGTATTGCCAGAAGAATTCAGTAGAGGTGAGCAGTCTCTGTCAGTGTCCCAGCTCTTCAATGTCGTCATAGCCTGTATCTTCAAGAGCCGGGGATGAGGGTCTCTCAGCCTCAGAGGTCCTATTTCTAGGAGTCCAGTCTGAAAACAGGAAGGGAAGAACACTGAGACAGATAAATGCACATCCTGTATGTATTACCTCAGTGTGGTTGTGCAGCTGTCAATTGTCTCCTCCAGAAATTAGAACCTAAGTTCTATTTTAGGAGTGACTATGAAAGACCTGAGAATGCTTATGTCACTCTGCCTTCTGCTGTGTGTATACATATCCAAGGATCAAGCTTTAGACGCAATGCTAAAATGAATATATTCATGGGCTGTTAAAAAACCTCTAATGTCTCTCTAGTTATTTTGAGTCCTCTATTTTGATTATTTTCCCATATCTCCAATAGGGAGATTGGAATAAATAATAGATTATTTTCCCATATCACTATCCCAAGAAGTAGAGTTCAGATCAGAAGGTGTTCGACCTTATATGATATATAGGTGGAACTATATATAACTATATATAGTTATATTAAATGCACAGATAAAGAAAATTCTATCTTAAATATTTTTTGATAATTCTTCCTTGTTTAGATGGACCGGACAAAATTTAGTGCTAGGTTAAAAACCTATCTGAATCCATCCTCCAGGCACTATCCACTGTCTTTAAGAACTCACAGAGAACAGGCTCTGAAAGACTGGGAAAACTTAAGCAACGCATGCTCATTTTTAAGCTGGTGTGTGTGGGAGAAGAAAGAGGATTGAGAGTTACAGAAAGTTCAAGTTTAGAAAGATATGAGAGCAAATAAACTACTTGTAAGGAGACAGGAGCAAAAGAACAAACAGGCAGATAACAGATTACATGGATTTATCAAAAATAATCCCCAGCAGCTGAGTCTGATTTTTCTTTTGAATTATCTAAGAGTCATTTTATAAGGGAGTAGAACAAATTGTCATTTAACTCACACACATGAAATTTTTATACATACACTAAAGAAATATAGTCTAACCCACACCTCTGTAGACTGGGTACAAATTCAGTCAGAAGTGGTATACTCAGTGTAGCTCACTGCACCTGGTAAGATCCTTTGGCACCCCTAAATACAACTAAGTATTTTTCTTAAGTTCTAAGATAAAAGACACATATTCCTAGTATGTTTTGCAGATGATAACATACTATGCTATAATTCGAGTGATCCTGGCAAAGTTTTGATGAACATAGAATGATATCTAGTAAGGACACATAGAAGGCTACAGATGAAGGGAGAAGCAGTCAACTGCATAATTTGAAAGGTCCATATCTAATGATACATAGTATTTTACAGAGCAGGATTTGAAGCTGCATCAGACATTGAGCACTCTCCAGAGTGTCTTGCTGTTGGAAAAAAGGGAAGTATCACGCTAGCATCCATAAACAAAAGGGTATGCTGTAAGAAATAAGAGCTGGTCCTTCTGCTCTACCTGGCACTAGTAAGATCTCAGTACCATGCTGTAAAGAAATACTGTAAAATTTTGGTTTTGAAACGATTTTTGAAAGATATGGACCTGCTGACATGGACCAAGTGGGGACACATCATGAGCAGAGTGTTGTCAACGAGGCCTAAGTAGAAAGTTGACTAATTTAGGTTGTGGCTGTCTAGAGAAACAAAATACAAAACAGAACTGAGGACAGGTATGTGAACAAACTGTTATCAGTCTTCAAGTACTTAAAAGGCTGTTACAAAGATGACTGCCACCCTCTGTCCCCATGGTCATTCTAATAAGAACAATTTTAATTTGCAGCAGTGGAAACTTAGGTTGGGTTGGCCACAGGCAAGAATTTTATGGCTGTAGGAAAGCAGGGCATGGGTATAGATTAGCTGGCTGTAAGAACAGAACAGCACTGCTCTTCTAGCCTCACCTGTCTGTGAATCCTTGTTTCTATCACTTTCTCCAGGGATCCCAATGATTTTCTGTTCATTCTGCCCAGAAAGAGAAGCACCTCTAGGCCCAGGAGCTTCTGTTCCATCATCATAACCATCTTCCAGGGCATTTTCAGGCAGTGGAGAGGTCTCTGGAACAGTACAGGTATTAACTATAGCAGAGACACTGCTATAGTTTTCCACTAGGGAAAGCAGTAGCTGATGATTCAACAACACAGGGCTGTAATACTGACATGTCTGTGCTTAACTGGAATCCATCCCTCAGAGAGTGTTAATGTGCATGGTTTTATTGTGTATACATATGCTTACCAATAATACATGTATAGACATAAGAGTAAATCAAAGCACTCCTGTTTCACTTTTTACCTAGCAATCAATATTCAATCTGAATAAGAAAGTGAGACTGTATTTGGAATAATTATCTTCTCTATAAGCACTTCAAAGCAAGTAAGGAAAAGCTTTTAGTTTATTTTTTATCTAAAAGAAAATCCTTAATATAAGAAAAGCAATAGAAAAGAAAGAGGTGGTGCCACAGAGTTTGGGATATGGGCAACTGAGGTCCAAAATTGCTTATGCCTTTGGCAGTTGATCTCTTGGACACGAAGCAATAGCTAAGAGAACTTTTTGATCAGCTCTAGGAAAATGAAGTTCTTCTCCAAACACTTGCTCTCCCTCAGTTATTTCAAATTAAAAGAACCCCAAAACAACAACCAAACCAAACCCCCCGAAAACTCCCGCAGCTAGGCATCTGGATTTTCTTCAGATCGCTTGGTTTTTTTTCAGATCACTTGTATTCTTTTCAGATCACTTGGATTAAAATTCTCTAATTAGCTCAAATCATATGCCAGTGTTCCTATTTGTTCTTATGTCTTTCCTCTGTTTTAATTCTCCCCATTTGTCTCAGAAATAAGGCAACCGTTTACAAGCTATTACAGCTGCAATGTTTGCGAAAAGCAGTTGGCAAATTGTTGGATTCATGTGACTGGATCCTGTGAAGTGTGTGCAAAACCACCAGCAAACATTTATTTTGAATTTCTCATATAGAAGAGAAAACTAGCACTTGTGTATGAGATTGTATGACACTCTTCCACCACAAGAGTTACACAGAAAATTTTGGCTCACATCAAAACATCACTAGCACATGAAGTGAACGTTTAATCATTCATAATGCTTTGGATATTAAAAGTTACCCTGATCTGGGGTCTCTTTCTTTGTACAAACCCTGTCTTTCATCACCTTGAGTTGCTCCAGGACCATTTTCTTCATCGCTGTCCCCTCTATAAAACTGTTCCTTGGGTTTTGAGCTCTCTGAATAAGAATCTAGGCAAATGAGAAAGAGTGTGATATCAGATGAAACTCTCCTTAAGTGCTAAGACTGCACCATGAGAAAAAGAGCAGGCTCCAGTAATACCATCCAAGTCCAGCAGAATCTTTGGCAGTCTGCAAGGAGTAAGGAAGAATCCCTCAGGGGCCCCATAACACCTCTCATGGATCATAAGGGAGGCAAGCCACAAAGGGAGAAAAGCAATCCACAGGAGGAAACCTACAGGGACCCAGTTGCTGTGAGGGAAATGCAAATTATTCCTTTATTTGTCCCTGCTTTAAATAATTGCAGCAAAAGGCTTTTGTTTGTTTGTTTGACGTCTACCAGTCTATGGTCTATGGCTGCAGTGAGGACTGCAAAAACCAAATTGTCCCTAGGAGAGGAATTGACAGAATCCACTGGGCAGGAAACTCCTCTCCTCAAATCCAGGAATTTTTAATTTCCCAGTAGATTTGGAGCTGCAAAGTATCAGATTGGGATCAGAAAGGAGGAGCTTTCCCTTGAGCAGAGCAAGACACACACACAGACCTGAGAGGAAAGTCACGCCCTGCTTTTCCCTCATCAGGTTATAATCAATCTCTTCATAGACAGCCTCGGAGAAGGGGTCGTAGGATAGTCTGGAGCCTGAAAGTAGAAGGTAATGATCACTTACACAGTCTCTGCTCCTACTCAGGCTGGGGTCATGAAAAGGAGAAGTGCCTTAAAGGGGTCTGCATGGCCTGGCTGGTACCTAGAAAGGCACCAAGAGGTGCTGACTGAGGATAAGCACCGCTGAGCTCTTTCACTGCCAGAAAGTAGTGAAAAATCTCAGTGTGGCAACAGATGCTGTTCATCTCAGTCACCCATCCCCATTGCCTCCCCAGCCAACAGCATCTGGGTCCATGTAAAGGAGGCATTTCATAGCAGTCCTGAGAGACCCACCTCTCTGCTGTGCCCTGGCACGTCGGATCTGCCCAGCAAGAATGGCAAGGACCAGGCAGAGAAGGGTCCCCAGGATAATGCAGAGGATGACAGGCACTGAAAGTCTCGTACTGCCTGTGGCAGGGCGGCGGGCACGATCTGAATGGAAATGGAGAGGAAACAGGTAGAGAATCAGGTGTCCCAAAGGGCTGCTCCTCTGCAGCCCCTTGCTGTGCCCATGCTAGCAGGGTGAGGCAGGGCACCTGCTGCTCTGTTATAGGTCCTGCTCAAGCAGATAGAATTCAGCAGCTGGGGGTGGTGCCACTCAGTTTTCCTTTATGAAAGGCTGTGGGAAGTACTTTCTGATGAGCTGAAATAAACTGCTGCTTTATCTGCTAAGTATCAGGGACATTAAATTGTCATTTGCTGGGAGAAAGAAAGGAGAGAGAGGGAATTTACCTGCTCTAGTGGGTGATGCTGTAGTTTCTGTCACACCTGCAAAAGGAAGGTGAATCCAGATTAAGGAAGAGGCAAGTGTGAAAAATAGGGAGAACGTCTTCATATAATTTGTGAGGTTTTTGCAGTCAAAATGATGGGAGGGTTAGTCACTGGGAAGTACAGCTGGCATAATGCTCCCCTACCTGCCTCCTTCTCAGACCTGTGTAATAAAGGACCCGTCACTAACCAGAGCAATTCACAGCAGCATCTTCCTTATGATCACAGTTTTTGCCAAACAAAGGCTGGGCAGGACAGTCCCAAAGAGACAGCTCTGTTCCTTTACAGTGCACCTTCTCCAGCCAGATGGGACCAGTCCCTTCCCCAAAGGCAGCTTCACTCAGAGCAGACACAGCAGATCCACAGCTCAGCTGCCTGCATACAACGTTGGCATCTGCCACGTCCCAGGCATCATCACAGATTGTTCCCCAGGAACCCTGGTGCCAAATCTCCACTCTGCCTGAACATTCATCCTCTCCTCCCATGACTCGCAACTTCTCCCTGTCTGTAAAACACAGAAACCTCCTGTTTTACTGAAATGGCAGGAAAGTCCATAGGGACCAATAAGGAAAAACAAAGATGTGGAGATACCTGAACAACTTGTAGAGTTTGGACACTCAGCAAATGTAGCTGGAGATGTTGCCTCCCTTCTTCCTGCAGAATTTAAATAATTAAGTAAATAATTTAATTATTCTCTGAAAAAAATCAAGCAAGTATAAAATACCTGAAAATTAACCATCAAGTTAATTACTTCCTGAAATATATGTATGGCCTGTTTAGTTCTTGGTGGATGGCTGTTTGGCTATTGCTGTGAGTAATAATTTTCCTAATGGTTATGCTGTCCTTCTTCTCATGAGGCAGCTGCAATCCCTTTCAGGATATCTGAATGTCATCTAGAATTCATTTGTATTATAGTGAATATATATGAATACAGATATTGATGCCCACAGGTGTGAAATACTGTCATAAGAGCAGGCTTTAGAAATGGACCTTTAGAACCAAACTGATTTGTACACTTGTCCGTGGCTATGTGTATACACTGATATGCCTCCTTACATGTAGAAACATGGGCTTGCTTCTAAACCTCTTGGGAAGTCTCATTCCAGCTCAGATCTCACAGACTGACTGTGTATCATAGATTTTTGCATTAAAAAATATGCAATGGCACCATGCTATTAGGGAATTCTTTAGGATTTCACTGGGTAACAGCACTCTGTGAGAATCTTGCCATTTTAATTCACTCATTTAAGTCAAGGATATAGACAAAAAAAAATAGCTGCTGCCATTTGCGTGAAACTAGAAATAATATATACCTGATAACAAGTGGACATAAGGTAATTACTGCAATGTCCATATGTACATGCATAGGTTAATGTTAATGTCTGGCTGTATACAAATGCATTTCTGATTACCAGTGCAAGTAATATGGGTCTCTTCTGCTCGGTTTTCGCACGACTGAGGATCCCAGGGGTCTGACTGACATTGCCAGAGCAAGCTGTGCTGCTCAGTGCACTCAATGTGGTCCAGCCACGTGGGCCCAGACCCTCTGCTGTATTTGAAGACCGATGCTATTCCTCCTCCCTCTCCACAGCCCAGGTGTTTGCACACAGTTACTGCGGTGAGCTGGGACATGTGATTGGAACAAACGCTCCCCCACGTCCCGTTGTAGAAAACTTCTACACGCCCGGAACACTCATTGCCATTCACCAGCCTCAGAGCCAGGAAATCTGGAAGTGAAGACATTAAAATGGAATTAGTGCCACAAACTTCTTGTGATGTGTTTCTTTCCTGCCTGTGTAATAACACTTTTTTTACAGTGCTAACTACGTGTATTGGTTCTAGCTGTGTTGTGGAGCATGGAAGCTCCAGAGGCTGCAGTCCTTTCAGGGTTTGTACTGGCTCCAACATGGGCCCTAACAGGGGTCATCAGTCCCTTCAGGGGTCATCAGTGGTTTTTTCCACGTCTCTTCCATTTCTCCTCTCTCTTGCTGCTGCCATTCTGTCTTTAAAAAGTGTGAGCAGAGCCACCATAAACTACTTGGATTGTCTGATGCTTTGGTGCACAGTGGGTTGTTTCCGTTGGTTTCAGAGGCAGCTGTAACTGACTCTAATGAGCACACAGCCCCTTGCTGTGGAAATCTTTACAAACCTCTTCAATTTACCCCCAGATATCCCACCACACACTTCTTTGTGTGTGTGTGTATGTGTTAATTCATAATACGGGTTTCTGTAGACCATTTGCATCTTGGTAGGACCAAGGGGATGTGCTGACCAACTATGCCTCAAGTAATCAAGACAGCAAGAGGCCGTCCTAGTAAGTCTCCACTATTCTCTACTTCCCTTTCATGCAATGCTCCTGTTTGAACCCACAGGCTCAGGTGAGGGTTTTCCAAACACACCTGAGCACAGGACTCCAGCATCCTCTTTGTGTTGGCAGTTGTGCTGGCCCCACGCCCTAGAGGGACATGCCCAGAGATCAGATTCAGTTCCAGTGCAATTCACATCATCCAGCCAGATCTGCCCTGACCCTTCGCCATAATGAGCAGAGACAGATGCCTTGATGGCATGTCCGCATCCAAGCTGTTTGCAAACAACATTGGCGTCCGATAGATCCCAGTTATCATCGCAGATGGTGCCCCAGATGCCATGATGATAAAGCTCTATTCTCCCAGCGCAGCGGTTTGTTCCATTCACCAGCCTCATCTGCCTGCTGCCTGTAGGAAGAAAATCCAGCTGTCAATATGCAACACAACTATAATGAACAGGTCAACATAATGGCAATATTTTTAAAGCACTTTTAAGACATCATGTTCTTGTTATATCCCAATTCTTCTGCTATGGTTGCTTGGGCAGAAGTCCTGTGAGGCTGAAACTGCATAAAGGGAAAGGCCTACTTCCGCATCAGGTAGATGCTTGAATAATTCCTGTGGGATGCTGCAAACAAGGAGTATCTAATCATACTAAGTATATGCAGAGGTCACCTTATCTTAGAAAGCCAGACAACCTGTTTTCTATCTATACTCATTTAGTTAGAGGCAGAGACTGTTCCTGTTACAGATGGGTTACAAAATCAGAGAAGAGTAGAAACAGCTGTAATATTCTGTAGAAAAGCTGAAGGTATCTATTGATATAGAAATGTCACAAAATAAAAGCTATTTAATGCTCAAGTGGCAGTAAGAATGCTTGGCAATCATAGCCAAATTAGTGTTCTTGTGGCTTCTGTGTTCTAATAGTTCTTTTTGATTCTGGAAGATAATGCTGTAAGAAATTCAGATGAAGAAAGCATTATGTAAATTACACTCGCTTCCTTAACTATCATCAAGCTCAGACTCATGCCAACTGAAGATCTGGTGACACCACAAGGTGGGCTGGAAAAACTCTAGGAAACATTCTGTACCTTTCACACGGTGACTCACCCGAACAAATCACACCAACGTCTTCAGAAACTCCCGTTGGCACTGTGTGATAATGGGAGGTGTTGCAGAGCATCAGCTGAGTCTCGTTTCCAGTACACTGGACACTCCTTAGGCCAACAAGACCCATCCCTCGCTCAGACGCTGGAAGGTAATAGGCTTTCTCAGCAGTTCCACACTGGAGCTGTCTGCACACCACATGAGCGTCCTTAATGTCCCAGTCATCATCCAGGACTCTGCTCCACACACCATGGAGGGAGATCTCAACTCGCCCGTCACAGCGGCTCTCGCCCCCTGAGAGTCTGAGTGATTCAGCAAGACCTGGGCTCAAGAGAGTTGGGAAATATATTGAGTAACATCTACTGCTCTCACTGCAGTAGGAATAACTTGCAGGAGAGCTATGGAAGACGAATTTCTGTGCTGGTAAAATATTAATTCTCACCACTGATTAAGGAGAGTGCCCCTGTTAAGGCTTTGTTTGCTTTCATGCGCACAAGGGCCTGCAATGGGAAGCGAGAAAGGCTTCCCCAGCTCAGAGACTAGATCCTGCCAGTGAGATCACCAGCACTGCTTTGGTCTGAAGTTGCACCACCCATAAAAGGCCACTCCTGACTTACCTGAGCAAGTTACAGTGGCTGCTTCTTTGGCTGAACAGGTTGGATTGCCCAAAGTCACTTGAGCACAATCCCACAGGCAGGACTCTGTGCCTTCACAGTGAAAAGCATCTCTCCATATAGGCCCATTCCCATCCACAAAACCGTCTTCCATCTGGATTGACTTTGCATAGCCACAGTTCAGCTGATGGCAGAGAACACTGGCAGCTTGCAAATTCCAGTGGGAGTGGCAGAGTCTTCCCCACGTGTTTCCATGGCGGATCTCCACTATGCCAGAGCATGTGGTGCCATTCACCAACCTGCCCCTTGGACACCCTGAATGTAAGAGAAAGGGAGTCCTGGAGTGTTACATTTGCAACTGCTCATGGCCATGACCTGGAAGTGACTGGGAAATGGGAATGAATTTTCCGTATCATTCAGTAGTAAAAATGACTTAACTGGGCCATACTCATAACTAGAAACTTCCATACTCATAGTTAGACTTCAGTCCAGCCTATTTTACTGAGAAGAATGACTAGAAATCAGGATCAGGGTTAGGGTTAGGGTTAGTGGCCAAAAGGGTTAGGGTTAGTGACCAAATCAGGCCTCTAGGTATTGGGGCTCTGGGTCAACCAATAGACCTTAATTGTTCAGACCAGTATCACCTATGGCCTACAGTTCTGCATCCTTCAACTGCTGGTCCAAGTCCTCACTTATACCTGGACCAGGAATTCAGACCTTGTCTCAAGTACCTGACAGGTGTAACTGTCTCCAGTCTTGTCTCATGCTACACCTGGCTCTTCTCTCCAGCTGGACCCTACATCTCATTGATTGCTTTGACTTGTCTGGGACTGCACATAGACCTTATTACCAGTACCTTCCTCTGTGCAGCTGCTTTGGATTGTGCTTTGGTGGCAAGGACTCTGCCTGTGATGTGCTCAGCCTCTGTGCCCTCATCCTGAGCTGTGCAGCAGCCCTGCTCTTGCTGCTGCCTGACACTGGGAGCATTTCAGAGAGAACAGCCCTGTGGTAAAGGTGAAGTGCAGCCTTGACTTCTGTTGCACCAGACAAAAGATGGAGCCTGACCCCACATATGCCCTCTGAATTTTGAGTCCATATTTTTCCTCAAGAAAGGAGTTTTTCAATTCTCTTCTTAGACCTTTCCACTGCTCACCTGAACATACCACACGAGCCTCTTTTCCAGCAGGGCATTCATCATGACCTAGAGCACGCACGAGACAGTCTCTCAGGCGTGAGCCATTCTTCTTGCAGCTGAATGTACCGTTCCAGACAGACCCATTTCCTTCCCCAAAGGACTGTCCACTTGGTATCAGTAGTGCAACTCCACAGTCTAGCTGCTGGCAGAGGATATTGGCAGCTGGTAGATCCCACAGGTAGTCACACAGAGTTCCCCATGTGCCTCCGTGAAGAAGCTCTACTCTCCCTGAACATGCGGTACTGCCATTTGCCAGCCTGTACCCACCATAGCCTGCAGAAAGAATAAAGGAGCTTAGCAGTTACTTTTGGGTTTTGGTGCTATTGCACTGAAAGCTGTAAGAGAGCTCTAGCTGCAAGGAATGTATTTATGTGTCAGGTTACTGGAAAGCACGCTAGAACAGGATGCTGATAAACCAGCTCCAAAAAGACCTCAGTATTGTCCATGATGCAGCCTTCACTGTATGACTAAAAGTCTTGTGACTCTTTAAGTTCAGTGTCTTCTCCTTGCTCTGCTCTCTTCTCCCCTCACAATACTGCTTCTACCTTACAACATCTTCTCTTGCAGAGGCAGTTTCAGCACTGCCATGCACGTGATAAACTCAGAGTAGGAGCAACTGGTATCACTCTCTCTCCCAGTAGCTGGTCATGTCACATTTCCTGGTAAGCAGAAACTGCGCTGTCCAATTCTCAGCTTTCATCCATGCCCCAGAGCAAGGCTCTGAACACCACAGGCCATGTCCATCAGCATATTCACAATAAATTAAGGGCAGCCTGGGTGGCACTGTGGTGTCCTACTGCCAGCGCCATGCAGTCCCTCTGTCTTCTCACACTGTTACTTTCTACCCTTACCTTGTCCTTGCATTATACCCCTAATGAGACCAGGATTTCAGCTCTGAGCTAAGACTCTTGCAAGACAGAAGGAAGAGCCAAGGCCTGTTAGATGCCTTAACTGAGCTATTTGGCTGCCACAGCTCCCCAGCCAGTGGTCCAGGTCACTGTGGCCAGGGGGATAGTGTCCAAGGCAACCTTGAAATAGACTGGAGCCCTTTGACTGGGAAATGGACATGAAGTGCAATCATTTTCCAGGCTTATTTCATGAGAAAGTTGCCAGCAGCTCTGTCCCAGGTTTAGTTTACCATTTAGAGCTATGGCCTCAGGAAAAAAGTTGTGTTTGTTAGGTCTAATCTTCATTTTTGCAGTGGGTTGCACTACAGAGCCATATTCAGAGACCCCATCAGCCATGACTGTGTGGAGTTCTTAAGTCACGTTACCTGCTAGTCACAATGAAAATCATCTAGGCCTCTGGCAACCTTTTTCTTTTTTTTTTTTAATAACTTACAGTTTTAACTTGTGCCTCCTCCTACCTTTTGGAGATGTGGTACCTCTCCCAGTTTTATAATTAACTGAAGTGTCAAGGATTAACATACACACTGGCACCACAGGAAATAAATGAATATCTTGATATTCCTGCTTGTCTGCTCTGGCTATTTTTCCTTTTATTCATAAGAGAAAGACATGTAAAGCACTCTTAGCACTGTTGAGTGCATATCTCTAATTGCGTGAAAGAAATGAAAACACTTTTGGGGTCTGCCTCTGGTGCAGTAGTGAAGTGGTTAGAACAGCCTGTGTTAGATGCAGACTCAGTAGAGTGACTGAGTGAGTGGGACTGCTCTCTGTTATTTCCTGGTCTGCCTTGAATGGCTCAAGGCTTGACAGGGGAAGCATCCAAGGATCCTGAGGACTGCAGAAGTGTTCAGAGGCTCTGAACTGTGGGTTAACAGAAGAAGGCATATAGGACACGGGTGAATTATGTCCATCAGCCCAAAGTCTCACCTGAACACACAACAGTGGCATCATGAGAGCACGTGTTAGTGTGGCGTACGTTCCTGGGACAGTACGCAAGGTGAGTCTCGTTCCCTACACAGTGAAACTCTTCTTGCCAGACCAGTTCATGTCTGTCTCCAAAGTGAGTTCCTCTCAAGGTATCCACAGCTTGGCCACACTCTAACTCATTACATACAACAGAGGCAGTTTTGAAATCAATGTGTGAAAAACAGACAGTCGCCCAAGTTTCTTCTTGCTTTACTTTCAAATGTCCTGAGCAGGCAGTGTCCCCTCCAGTCAGACGCAGATCAGAGAAGCCTGGAAAAAACCAAAAACCAAGAAATCCAGCATCCTGAGTTGGTTGTACTGACCTATTTTTATAACTTCTGTACCTTAAAGGGCAAGACACGTCACTTCTCTGAGGACCACTGATACTTTTAAACTGTGACTGGGGCAATTCCTGTATACCACTGATAAGAAAGAAAATGGTGTATGAGATTGCTTGTTTCTCAGTATGTGAAAATACTAAATCCTTGGGAAAGAAGGAGGGAAGCTTTGAACACCTGCCAATGACTGAGAAGTAGCAATCCCCAAATAGATAAATAGACAAATACTCATTTACTAGTGTGTGTCCTTGAGACTTCATTATTTCAATGAATAGGAAGCTGAAGCACCCCAGGAAGAGGAAACAGGAAATGTTCCACCCAGTTTCAGAAAAGGCTAAAAAGACAGTCTGGAGATCTACAAGCTGACCAGCCTCACTTTGGTACTTGGGAAAAATATGGAGTGAGTCTTCCAGGAACACATTTGTGGGCACAAGGAGATGAATGGAAAGAGTCAGCATGATTTTATCAAGTGTGTACCGTGCCTGTAGGACCATATTGCCTTCTCTGATAAAAATGGATTTATGGATGAGGGGACAGCAGCACATGTCATTTACCTCACATTTAGCACTGCCATTAACACTGTCTTTCACAATATTCTTATGTCCGAAAACTAGGATGTTACAGTCTGGGTGGAAGTACAACATGGTTAAGCTGATTGAATGGTCAGGCTCAGTCATTAGTGAGTTGCACTCTACCTGAAGACCGTCAGCAAGTGGAATGTCACTTATTGGGTCTTTCCAGGGGCCTGTTCTGCTCAGTGTCTTCTCTTCATGGATGAGGTGATGGAGTACACTCTTAAGATTTTGGGGGGGGGGTTGGGGAGATAACCACGAGGGCAGAGCTGCCGTTCAGAGAGATCTAGACAGGCTAGACTAATGGGCTGACAGGAATCTTACAAAAATCCAGAAAGGACGAATGTAAAGTCCTGAAGCTGGGAAGGAAAAATCTCTTGCAATGGTTCTTTATCCACAGAGTAAAATCTTGCATAAGGAGCAGCTAAACAGCTATTGGGCTTTTTTTGGCATTGCAGGCTGTCCTGTCTTAGCTAATCTGAAGATCTGGAGACGAAGGGCAGTTGTATGACATAACACTGCATTTTCTTGCTTCTCCACCTACAACTGCTTTTTTAGCCCCCATTCCTGGTTGTAGACAAATTCAATACTGCGCTCCTGTTGCGTGGGAGAGCTGTAGTAGAAACAAATAGTGCTTTTTTTTTCCTGTTCTATGTCACTTAATATGCCCATTCTATGTCATTGCTGTATCCAGGCAAAGTAGACTTGCACTTGCAGTCAGCAGAAGACTCAGTGCTGAAGCAACTTGCTTTGGATGAGTAGAGGGAGTACTTGACTTTATTCAACTAGGACAAAGTTTGATCCCAGGCTTGTATCTTTTTTCTATTATACAAGGTTGGATCACTTCTTACCTGAGCAGATCACTCCAATATCAAAGTAATGAGGGCAGGTAAAAACACCCCATCCTCTATGTGTGCAGTTCCAGAGAGCAGATTCATCACCACGGCAATGAACTCGGTACAACCATGTTGGTCCAGTTCCTTCTCCAAAAGGAGCTCGATTAAGGGCCTTAACAGCAGATCCACATTGTAGTTGCTTACAAACAACTTCAGCATCTTTTATGGTCCAGTCACCATCACACACAGTTCCCCACTGCTCGTCATGTTTTACTTCCACTCTCCCAGAGCAGGGGCCAGTTCCATTTGACAGCCTCAATTCATCAGCACCTTCAGACAGAGCAAGGTTATAGAAAAGACAGAGCCTAATCATGATTATCTATTGCAGATGTTAATGAGATTATTATTGCTCTTAATTTAGTCTTACATCAGACTTACTTGGTTCACCTTTCTAAATAGTCCAACTTTAAAGGGTTTTTTTTTGCAAGGAGTTACGTCTGTATTTAAAAGTTTGAGCTAACTACACTGCTAAAATGTAAGTTATTTCTAATGACAGGCAAGCTTTCTCTTACACTTACTTGTATCGGGGCTGGGAAATGCTGAGTAATGTCCCTGCTTTGTGATTCACAAAGCTTGCCACAATAGACACTGGCAACTGGAGTGAGTGAGGGGACCACATGTCAGTGTGTGATTGCTATGGCAGATCAATCTTCATTTTCCTGTGAGTTAATTGGCCTGGAAGCCAAATTTGTGTGTGTGTCTTTGGGAGTGAGGTAACTGGAGGAGTTGGCTACCAAAGGGAGCAGAGGGGCCAGGCCAGCTACTGGAGAGGTGGTAAGGTCGGGGGTCAGCTCCAAGACCCAACTCAAAGTTGGCTTTCTGGGCTGCAAGGCCACATTGCCGGCTCATGTCCAATTTGTCCCCACCAGTATCCCCAAGTTCTTCTTCAGGGGGCTGCTCTCAAGCCATGCATCCTCCAGTCCGTACTGATCCTGATGGTTGTCCTGAGCCAGGTACATTACCTTGCACTTGGCCTTGTTGAACTTTATGGGTTAGGCTCATTTTTTCAAGCCTGTCAAGACTCTTCTGGGTAACATTCCTTCCCTCAATGGCTGCACCACTCAGCTTGGTGTCCTCTGGAAACTTGCCAAGGGTGACCTCAATCCCACTAGCAATGTCAGTAATAAGGATTTTGAACTGTTCCCAACCCCTGAGGGACACCATTTGTCACTGATCTCCATCTGGACATTGAGCCATTGACTGCAACTCTTTGGATGCATCCATCCAGCCAATTTCTTATCCATCGAATAGTCCATCCATCAAATAATTTAATGACAAGACTGTTGTGTGGGACCATGTCTAAGGTCTTACAGAAGTTAAGATAGATCATTATAAGGCTGCTGGTGCTGTTTATGTTTGTGTCACTTGTGTCACATGTTACATGTTTCTGTCTGTGTGGGCAGCCATGTACAGCCGTGGTGTGTGTGGGTACGTATTTGTATGTGAGTATTACATACGTGTGACTGTTTGGACTAAAAGGCCTCACTACCAGTTGGAGTCAAAGTCACTGGTGTTCAGAGCATGAAAGAGGATACCCATGAAATGGGTGGAAAATCAAATGGTAGAAAACCGCATGCAGGACTGTTGTATTCCCAGGTTAAGGACAAACTACAAGCTAAATATGCAAAGGAAACAGGAAGAAGTTGGCCACTACATCTGAGTTTTGTCTTCAGTTTGATCAGATTTGCATTTCAGTATGTTATGGAACAGGTAAGTCCCTGAAGAGGGCTGGCAACTCCTTTTGGGCCTGGAGGATTACTCAGCTTGACCACATAGCTAAAGGAGGTTTACAGGACAGTCACATAAGAAGCCTAGTAACTTTGGTCACAAATTTTCACTATTTCAAGACCTGACACACAATGGAATATTAAAGCGAACATTTACAGGACAGGTTTGATCCAATTGTCAGTGTTCTGAGTACACTAAGGATCCTTAATGGCCTTGGCCTTCCCCACCTGGGTTTTCCACCCACATGCTCTGCTCGTGGGCCCACTTAGGCACAGGCCTGGACCTTCTCTCACTGCCTGTACTATGTAGGAGGTGCATCTGTGTTCCACGCTGACACAGCCATGCCTGGCTATGGGCTCTGTTGATCTGCACTCACAGCCGCAGTAACCAGGTACCAAGAGAAACCTGCAGTACTCATCCAGAGACAGCACTGAGCACTGATGGGAATGGAAAACAGTGCAGCTGTGCAAATCTTTCAAATAGTCCAGGAAGATCATCTCCTATCAATGATGGCATTTGATAAGCAACAAAAGGTAATTTGCACTAAGAGCCTTGGGTTTTCCTGTAAGATTTTTTCAAAAAGATTCGTTATGTAAAATATCGCCTTCCCTCTCTTCCTCAAAAGGGAGAGGTGTTTCTACATATCACACACCTTGCTATCATCTGATATTGTGAAATGAGAATATATAATTTTTCTTTGCATTTGGAAACAAATGTAATTCTTCTCGCTACTCATTGCAAGTGTGTCAGTCTAAGCCCTTGAGCTGGTGCTAATGCAGCCACTTCTTTCCAAAACTAACCATTGTTTCATTTCTTATTGCAGAGTAAACTGCTAGCAGTAGTCAGTTTGAAGGCAGTTTTGCCTCCATCTTCATGTGGTCTGTAACTGCTTCATCAGACATAGACAGCGTGGCTTTGACACATGATCATGTCTTAAGGCTTTACCCCCTTGCTGACACTGCTGGATTTCCTCACAATTTCCTGCCTATCATTTAGATTTGGAAACAAACAAAAAAAAAGGTGGTTATTCAAGTGACTGACAATCGGTAACTTCCAAAACCTATTTTTTCTGAAAAATATCTTCTCTCCTCAAGTTTCCTGAGTAAGAAAGGCACATGCATAGCGCAATCCTCAGATAACCACGAAACCACCTTGTGCAACATGTCTCAGAGGGAGCATAATCTTTCTGTAATAAGTCTTATAAGTCTCTTGAAAGACATTCTGGAGAACAACACCCAGGCCGTTTGAAGAATATAGTCCAAAAAAAGAGTTTTCTCAGCTAAAACATTTATTCATTTAAAAGAGAAATGAATTCTAAGAAAAGTTGAATTCATAATACATTTTTAAAGCAACCAGATAACCTATTTCTATTAACCATGTCCAGGAGCAAAACAAACAGCTCTTCACTCAACCGTACAACCTCTCTGCGCTTGAGTTTTTAAATAATCTTGCATCTGACATTTTCAACATGTAACAGCATGCAAGACTGCATGTGGAGGTAGGCATAACCCAATTGACAGATTTAAATATTTCCTAATAAAAGCTATTATTTGCTGTAATCAGTCTTCTCCAAAGTTTTTGTAATACATATAGGCACAGTTTTGTATTTCCTCACACACCACAGCGTTTTCCCCAAGTACCTTCATTGAATTCAGTGGTTTGGTGTTCTACTTGGCTGAGAAGGCATGAGATTTCTGCTTGCTCCAGCTGAAGGTCCAGTTCTTCTCATAGGCAAAAGATGAGAATGCATCATGCATTCCTGTCCCCAAGCCCTAAGAGGGGGTTTTCAGCCCAGGCCTGCTGCCTCAGGGGCAGATTGCCAGCTCACTCCCTGAGGGTAGTGACTCCTGCAATGCTCTGCACAGTGCTCCGTGCCTGGGGAACATCAGAACTCCTGTAGTAGCATGGAGAGTGCAAGCGCTGCCAGAGCAGAGATGAGGGTGGTAGCTGCTGCTGATGGTGTCAAGGTAAAGCTACTCTTGTCTGCATCTTGCCGTCATCTGTTACTATTCCCTGACGTTAACAAGGAGTTGGCAGAAAACTCACTCTCATTTCTACAGTACAGCTCAGTTGACACTAAAACATCACTACAAAGGTGTCTAAATAAAAATGTTTCATATTATGAAAATTTATGTCAAGAATGCTTTCTGTTCTCTGTCATGTGAACTCTGACTGCATCCACACAACTGGAGAAAACCTTCAAGACTAGGGCCATGCTATAGCAAAGCATCAACTGTGAAGTCTTGTTCTCCTCATATAGGGATGAACCACCACCACAATGCCATAATGTCACCTCCATGTGTAGAGAGAAAAAATGAGGTTTCCAAAATCTGTCTCTCATCACCAGCATCAAGCACATACACATAGCTCTAGAGGAGCAGAGAGACAAATAGTGATAAGCTTCAGATATGCAGGAACAACTGAGAAGATGTTGTTTTACCCGAACTCCAGTGGACACACAGGGCAGAGCTACATAATTTTAACTGGTGTTGGACAAAGATCTGGAATCCTGTCCACAAAGAGCTCAGAGGAGAGAGAAGACAGTAGTAAGAATATGCAGCTGGTTTTTAGTACAGCTCAACTGTTTACAAAATTTGGACTTGAATTCTTATGAGAATGGCCAGTCACTGATGTCTGAGTAAAATACCAAACTTTTACAAATGGCTTACTGTTCTTTATCTCAGGATTACCAAGGAGCTTGAATCAAAGACAGAAACATACTTGAACATCTTTTTGTCACTTTGCTTTACAGTTTGGTAGAATAACAACCTATTTATATTAAATTTTGCATACTTTTCTTATCTCACTGATGTAAGTGAAATAAAGTATGTACTTACCCAGGGAGACCTGAATGGAGAAGAGAATCAACCACAACACTGGAGCAGAAAGATGTCCCTTTGTTGCCATCCTGACTGCAGGTGGATGAAACTTCACTCTCCAGGCACTCCCCAGATCAAACTCTGCATAGGCATTCCTGTATCTCACAAATGATTACAAAGGAGGAAATATATAGATTCACGTGCTAGCATGAACTACCTGAAGGAACCAATAGAAATATTGTTCACCTTTTTAGACATTATCAGCAGACTAATCTCCAATCTGAAGGAGCCAAAACCTCCAATAAAATTCAAAAAGTGTGCTTGTGACCTTATATGAAGGATGATTGTGTATCTGATGTCATCATCGGAATTGTTTTACTATGGGACCAACATTGGTGGCACAGGCAGAGCAGTGCACAAAGTGGTTATTTCTCACCTGACAAAGGAATTTGAAAGTGCAGAACACCAGTCATTTATGGATTACTTTAGAAGAGAAACAGGCAAAGAAAATCCCTGAATTTGAAGCTTATCTATCTCATTGGGAGAAATTGTACTCCAATCAACAGAAATTATGTTTATCATAGAGGTGGTTCGGTGAGTAAAAAATGATACTCTCTCTGTCTTTGGGGCAGGCTCAGGGCTTCCTTATTTTGTCAAAACTTTGTGGGCAGAAGCTCTTAAAAGACCATCTTCCCTAGGATTTGAATTACAGGCCTTCCTGTTTCCTCTGCTGAGTTTCTTTTTGTTTCAGGTGACCACTGCTGGTAGTTCTACCCCGTCTCTCATTCACTCTAGAATGGTGACTTTAGGGAAATAAAAGCTGCTGTTAATTAAACAGTGGCTGCTTGACTCATTCTGACAACTGGAACAAGAGTGCTGTTTACACCAGTCTAAACACACATTCCTTTTTAAGACACTGACAGCATCCTCCTTTTGTCTGATGGCGTCTATCTGCTCCTTATCCAGAATCTCAAGTTCAGTAACATCCATGCTGTTAGGTCCTTATAACACCAAGTTCTGCAACCTCTTCCCCTTCTTGCTGGGTTTTGCTTGTTCAAGGTCTGTGTAACCTTGCAGCAGGGTAGCCTTGGGTCAGACTGCTGCAGAAAGAGCTGCATGAGCAAGAGCAGAGAATCTGGCCAGAGGCTGCCCGTTCTTTGCTCAGGAGCTCAGATATCTGCCTATGCTCTTTACTAGAGCTACAGGGCAGCCAGGCTGGGGTCTGGCCATGAACTTTGCTGCTACTGACCCTAATCTGCTGACTTGTCTTTCTGGCTTGGTCTTGGACTACCACTTTACTATGGTTTTGTCTGGATTGCCTGGGCTACTGGCTTAACCTTGCTGCAGTTGCTGACCTATTCTGGAGGGTTTTTTTAGTTTGGGTACGATGGGACTGCACCCCTTGTGAGGATCTTGCTTAATGCTTGGTTTACTGTCAGCTTCAGTTCCTGGCTGACCTTCCCTTGCAGAGCATCCTGCTTCTGCCACTTTATAGAGACCTTTGAAAAACAGATACTCACTGCCACTCCATTGGAAATGTGGTCAGGGTGGGGAAAACCCCACTACAGAGGTGCTAATGAGAGATAGGTAAGGTATCCATTATTATGTCTATTCCTGTACTGAGGTTCAGTGGTTCCACTTAGCACTATCCTTTGCTGATTGGTGTCCACCAACTGAATTCTCACTGACATTTTAAACTCACCCCAGGAAGACTAAGAGTAAGATCTGTTTCTCAGTGTACAGGCCCTTGATGACCATAGCCTCTTTTATGGGCGCTATGTCCATGTAGCCAGGTATGTGCCAGTACCCATGGATGTTAGAAGAGACAGCATGAAAGGAAATTACCTCACATTGTGCTGGAGGAGGCTCATGTGAGATACTGGGAAAAATTTCTTCACTGAAAGGGTTGTCAAGCACTGGGACAGGCTCCCCAGGGAAGTGGTTGAGTCACCATCCATTAATTTATTTCCAAGATATGTAGGTGAGGCACTTAGGGCCACAGGCCCTTAAGTTTAGTGCTATGTTAATGGTTGGACTTGATTATATTAAACATCTTTCCCAACTAAAATGGTGCTATGATTCTGGGAAAATCAAGCAGCAAATAGCAGAACAACTCTGAGGTATTTTGTTTAGAAACTGAACACAATATTTCGCTCAGCAAAATGATCTGCTAGAGCCGGAACAATACAAAGAAGGTCTTCAGGGATGATCAGATGAATACAAAATCCATCTTACAGTCAAAGGGTAATGAAGAGATTTCAAAAAGTTGTCAGCCTAGCAAAACAAACTTTTGCTTCTAAGTATTTTGAGACAGCGTAACACTAACTGGAACAAGGACTATATAATGTGAAGAAAAGCATAAAGTTGCTATGAAGACGTAAGACTGGATGTCACAAGGAGGTTTCTAACAATCAGAAAAATAAGGCCCTGGAATAAGCTCTCAGTTAAAATCGTGACAGAAAGAATTTTTGCAGTAATGACCAAGGTCATAATCACTGAAAGGAACTATTGGGCATGTTTAATTCAGTTAACACAAGTGTAATAATGACTGCAATGGTCCCCTTAAATCCCTTCTCCATTGTTCAGGAATTACCACAACAGACCTTCTGAATAAATCATACTTCTGCTGTAGATACAAAAGAAGAGTGCTATAGAGCAGGCAAAAAGGCCTTACTGCATAGTGACCACATAGCTTTTTAATCTGGTACTTGACAAGAAACTCTGCCCTGAGGATATGCAAAATCTCAGACTTTCCTGATCCACACGATGCAAAGTAGGCAGGTCAGTGAAGGGACAATCAGCATGATTAGTGGAGTATTTATTGGTCAAGTGAGGTACAGATGGAGCTCAGGCGGGCAACCACTAATGAGCCTGTGCTAGTCCTAGAGAGTCAAGCAAGGACAGGGTGATTTCATGAGTAAATTTGCAAATTTTCCTGGTTGGTGTTCAAGTCAGGAGAGAAAAAGATCACAAAGTCTATTAGATCACTTCTTACTAGTTAGACTATTAGTAGAATCAAGCTGTTATTATTAATAGCAAATAACAATTCACACATTATAGTCAGTTATTGCCTCACACTCAGACACTCACTGACAGTTACCTGGTGTCACGACGTGCTTGTGGCCTTGAGAGACTTGAGAA
The DNA here is from genome assembly GCA_013397775.1 of Eulacestoma nigropectus. Classification (NCBI taxonomy): domain Eukaryota; kingdom Metazoa; phylum Chordata; class Aves; order Passeriformes; genus Eulacestoma; species Eulacestoma nigropectus. The sequence continues at coordinate 6,380 of VZTE01004963.1, read as the reverse complement.
TCTTGATGTTCTGAGTTTTTCTGTTCTTGTGAATCCACAGGACTGAGTCTCCAGACCTTATGTATTCTTACGAGAATTTTACTTGCTGCCTCTCAGCACCTACCCCTTCTTTCTTTGATCTGGTTTCTGGTACCACACATACACAGACCCTGTTCATTCATGCAAATTCAGCCCGTGTGGGCTTTTATGACAGAAATGCAGAGCCAGAGTTGATCTAAAAGCCATCATGTGTCTCACAGGACACTGTCCTCTCCCATGATTTCAGCTTGCAACAATAATCTTTACCTCCAATCCCTCTGAACACAGTTCTTTTGTGTCTATGTGAAATTTATACCTTTATTTTTACATTACAACATAGAATTTCAGAAGACATCACTCACTGCAAGATAACTAAGAGACAAACCACTCTTGCCTGATTGTTTCCATTCCGAGTATGAACCCTTTAGTAGAGACGGCTGTAACATTTCTGAAGGCTTCCTTCAGATCTTACGACTGTCAGTCCCATACGCCTGTGAAAGTGAGAAAGATAAGCACACCCAAATGCATGTCTTGTGGTCCAAAGTTGATACAGGCTGCTTCAAAACTTGTTCTGGGGCTGTGTAAGTACATGTGCCTTTGAACTGCCATTATCTTTAAACAAAACATAGATGGAGTTAAGAGATGAAGGTAATACTCTAAGTACTAAGGTAAAGATGGGGCTGCCTGAAGGAAAACAAGCAGTTAGGAAGGAAACCACTTTCTTCCTTACTCAGGCTGTGCTGGAGGGATTTTGAGTTTCAGAGAAATGAGATGTATCCTGTGGTTAAGATAAACCTGAGCTTTGAGAAGGATTAATCTCTGTATCTCAAACTGACAATGGTTTAAACAGACATCTGAAATGAAGTTATCTGGAGTGGTATTTACCTTTGTGTTATCTTTATGAATGTATTTGTCAAAACCTTCCAAAAGCTAGTTATATATTTACTGTCTTGTGAGCCCAAATGCTTTTGGACAAGTGTCAGTCAGAAGTTTTTCAGCGAAAGTATGACTTGAAGAAAGTATACTCTGAAGAAATATTAATATTTGACAAAATTTGGTTTCAGGGAGACTTCAAGTGTGAGCCAATATGATTTTTATTGTAAGGAAAGATAAGATGTTATTCAGTTTCAGTATAAACTGTATTTTGATCTTATGATCCATTGAATGAAGAGTTAAACAATTTGAAAGCAAAGTTTTAATGACTTCGAATTGTGGTCTAAGGCAGATGTTTTCAGTGCACTTCCTCTGAAACATTTTAATTTATACATAGGGTTTTTTGTGACTGTTGTTGCTTTCTGTACCATTTTTCTTAAAACAATAATTAAAAAAAATTTTTTTATGTTATTCTCTGTTACTTTTTTTCCCCCTCAAGTTTTGTTAATTCCAAGTAGTCATGAGATCACTATTTATTCAAACCATGTGTATTAAAAGTAACTTGAGGTAACTGTCTAGGATTTCATGGTAAGTATGCAGTCAGCTAACAATGGAACAACTGATCCAATGGCCACTGAAAATTTGCATGATTTATGGCAGATTATGCTTTGACCTTTGCTTTAGAGAATAGTGAAGTCACATCTAGTTTTTAATTAAAAGCCAGCATCTCAGTTCTCAAGAGCAAAATAATTCAAGTTTCAATAGGAACCAGGTGACGTGTATGTCTGTGTTTATCCCTTTTTGTAAGATAAGGTTTCTAAACTTTTCCTCTGAATATTTAAATCTTTCATCCCTGAATCTGAAGGCACAAATTAAAAACAGTGGACCAGGTCTCTCTGGCAGCAGGTCTCCAGACCCAAAATTTCTCCAACCCAAACCAGCCCAACACCACAGTTCTAGCTTAATAAAGGGATTTCAGGTGTGATCTGAGGGATGCAAATCACTCCTTAATCAACATTCTACTGCTGCTTGCAATGTTTGCATATTTTCTTCCTTCAGCACTGGTGATTGGTTATTGCTAATAATTTAAATCTGTTTTCCTTTTGTAATTCCATTACAGGTTGCTATGTGTGTGTGTGTGTGCATGTGAGACAGGAAGAAAGAGAGAGGGAACTATGCAAGCTAAGTGTATTTGCTTTGTAAATAGCTATTTATTAATTTAAAATGTATTGTAATAAAATAGCCCCTTAAATAATAAAAGACATTGAAGTAAATATTTTTTGTGCACTTTCCCCATGGCATAATCTTCTGTCAAGGAAAATGGAATTTGCAGTAAATATTATGTCACATCTTGATATATAGAAAGAGAAAATCTGTTCGATATTTGCCAATTCTGCCATTATGTATGGCTGATTGAATCCTTAAATTTTCATATTTGAAAAATAGAAGAATGACTATATCTTTACAAGGCAATAATTTCAGCACTGAAAATTTAGGCATCACATATGATTAGTCACTTTTTACTAATATTTGGAGGGTTTTATAATTTTTAAATTATATACAAATGTATTAGGCATATTTTCAAGATGCTGTGTTATTTGCCACATTTCACATGTATCCTCTGTGTATAGGCATTAATCAAACTAAAATCAGGATGATAGTATTGCTCTTAAGGTATATACTCAGAAAAAAGACAAAGTTGTGGATGTCCATGAAAGCTTCAAAAATGCAATAGGATTTTCCATTTCTCCTAGCTGAGCATAGAATGCTTTGTTCGTAAAAGCCCAACCAGTAATCAGAAGGATGCAAACTACAGTAAATAGCTCTTTGCATATTCTGTTGGTTGCCTGCATATTCATTTAACTCTTTCTATGTTTAACCAGTGGATCATCTTCCTTTAAAATTCTGTACTGTGCCCAGAAAGAAAAGGCAATAAAAAAATCAGGAATTCAGTGCAAGCTGTGTTAATTAAACTGCATCTGCTTTGTGACTGCTGTCTGAAGAGATTACAAAAGAAAAATTGAGCATACACATGTTGGATGCTCAATTATGTTCACATAATGTGAAAAATACACATAGAATAGAGTCAGCCTAGGTAGCATTAATAACCAAGGCTCTGAAGTTTGTATGAAATTGATTTGGTAAAGCGAAGTGATTGGATCCCCTTAGGGATACATAATGTGTCCTTATGCTTCTGCCTCTGGTTGGAAGGAGTGTGTCAAACACTGAAGACTGATGATCCTGCCTGTCCAGGAGTTGAAAATTGTGGTGGTGTCCAACATAAATGATGAAGAAACATGTAGTCGGATGCTGAGATAAAGCAACAGATAATTATGGAAAGCTCCACCAATTAGTTAATTAATTCACTTTGTACTACTGGTTTCTTGTACCCTGTTATACAATGGTCTACGTTGTTCCCTTCAGCTTTTCTCTGACCCTTTTGTTCTCTTGGTCCTGAACCAAGACTGTGTGTCATGTTCATCTTCCCCTGCAACTCTCTTCCTAATTTTGAGAGTGCAAGTTATTTCATGCCTTATTCTTATGTAGTGGGATCTTCTTAGCTTTTGTTCAGACAATGCTGGAAAAGGATTTGGTAGCTCTTTCCTCTTAGATAGTTTAGGCTGATGTCTGTCACTTCAGCTTTTTATTGGGCATGGTGGTTTATCCCCCTCACCCCCCTGCCTTTTCAGGCCACACTGTGATGTGAGAAATGCTCGTTAGGCCTCGATGAACAGCACCTGGGCCCAGCTCTTCTTGAGCTTGTCAGAAACACTGCCTGCTCCCAGGAACCTGTACTGCCTAACGAGCTCCTGGTTTTTTTATGAACAGCCTTGGAAACTATTTTTCTTGCCTAAATGGCATAACATCCTTGTTCTCACACTTTTGAAGAAAGGGTGTCCACCTGAAGTATGGCTGGGTTGGAACATTGTTATGACTAAGGCCTGCTCGCTTGTGGCCTATAAACAGCAGTCCAAAATGAGACCCTTGGAGCTCTCCTGGACCGCAGTGGCTGTGACCAGCGACCTCCCTCTGAGAGGGGCCTCTCAGAGCCAGTGAACTCTTGTTTGCTGCACTCAGAGATTACCAAACAACAATGGATCCTGGGCTGATACCACCACTCTTCAAGGCTCAACCCTTTGCCCATTGAGGAGATGCAAAGGCATCTGAAGTGAGTATTTCACTACCTTCGAGGGGAATTTTTCACAGGTACCTTGCCCTGACTCTTTATGCCTGTGTGCATACAAGTGTGCATATGCTATGGCAAAAGGGGAGAAATGCTGCTCTCTTAGGCGTTTAAGTACCTTAGATATCTAAGTAAGTTAGGCCTGTAAGTAAGTTTTGTTAAAGTTATAAGCCGAGTTAAAAGCTGTTAAGTGTTGTTCCTTTGCTAAATTCTTAAGTTTAAGGTACAAGTTAAGTTCAAGTGCTGTTAAGTTTGAGTGCTGTTAAGCTTTTAGGCTGTATTCCTTCTTATCCTTGCCCTTTCTATCCTTTTGTCACACACACCTAAACACACACACACACACATAGATAGTTCTCGGTTCATTTCTATTTTGATTGAGTGCATTTTGTTTGTTGCTTTGTTACCCTTGGTGTGCCTTAACCGGCTAGTGAGTAAACTTTGCCAATGAACTTTGTCATGCTGTTGCTTAGTATTAAATCTGATTTTTACTGATACCCTTGCTGGTGACTTTTTAGCGATCTCAACTTTCGTAACACTGAATGATGAGGTTTTCAGGTCTCTTTTTTTCCCTGTAAAATAAGTGATCTGGGACTCCATGAGTGTAAGATATACTTGTAGATACACCCTTTCTGTGATTGTGGTAAAAACAAACAGTGATTTGCTGACAACTCCCTTAAGCAGAAGTTTCCTTCTTTTTTCAAGCAACTGATGTTAACTGCTCCTGGGCTTTCATAAACACATATATGCTGTCATAGCTCAACTGAAATTTCTGCCCATCTTGCATTTTAGATTAATTCGACACACACATATTTACCTGTGTGCAACTACTTGAAGATAATAGGATTTTAATTTTTCAACTCTGAGCTCAGTGTAGTGTTCCAGGTGTCAAAAAAAAAAAGGAAAATAATTCCATTTCACAGGATAAATGAAAATAATTCAAAGGCTAAGTGCAGGTACCGTCATTTAACTTCCCTTCATAAAAGAAAGATACTGTTCTAAGAGATTTCACTGCGTAAGTAAAGGGCACAAAAAGAGCTCAATGAATTGGCCTGAATAAATAACAAAATTTGTGTAAGACTCTTGCAGCTTGTAGGCATGAGTAACACTTACAATTCCACATCTTAACAAACTAAGCCCCACTAAGACGAAAGAAAAGGAATTTTGATGAAGACACTGTGTCCCTTTAATAGATGTGTATTTTGGTTTAAGATGCTAACCAGTTAAATATTCCATTCCTGCCTTTCATTTCAATATGCTCATGCAGAGCTGATAAAGGACCATCATATAATGTGCCCAGTTGCCAGTATGTACATGTGCTCCCAATTCTTAAATCATGTTCTGATGGGCATTGAAAACCGAGTCCATCAGATGTCTTACAGAATTTCCATTATGAAAATTCCAGCTGTGCTTATGGGAATGCAAATCAGAGAAGGATCCTGTAGTGATCTCTCCTGTAGATATTTGCATTGCTTGCCTTGAGCTAATGACTCTAATCAAATTACAGTTTTGTTACTTGAAAAAGACTGTGCTTTAAAACATAAATGGGATTGCTGTTTTTCTTCCTCTGAATTACTCACTGATGACTTTTTTCATCATTAAATTATAGAAATCCAGAAGAGTGTTATTAATCGGAAAGAGCTTTGTTTCAAATGCAGGCCTCACTGTTTTATGTTACATGTGAGCAGTTTCCTAGAAAATTTTGTAGTTTTTTTTTCCTGGATGCTGAATGGAAAGAGGTAGAAGAGAGCATGATTTGCATGATGTCCTTCTTCCAGTGTTAGAGCAGGATAAGCTCTAAATTTTGTTTGTTTCTTGATTTGATTCACTGTACCAGACTTGAATTGAGCTGCCATTGCAGTTATGTGTCATTGGTGTGTGTGGAAATAGCACAGTTGTTTTGGAAGGGTCTCTGTCCATGACTAAAACTTTCTACATGTTGCAAACTGGTAGGTTTAAGGTGGGGGAATCAAACCAGCCTCCAGCTTACAGACAGAAGAGAGAAAAGAGAAAATGCCTACTCTGAGACAAGATGCATGACTTCAAAGGATCATAGTCCCAGTAACAGTCGTTTTCCTACTAGTACAGGGTTTGATATTTTGTTTCCCAGAACAAATCCTGATCAAAGTTACCTTATAATTTATCCAATAGAACACAGGGGTTTAGTAGATGGTGTATAAAATGCATGTTAAAAGTATTTTTATTCATATGACAATAGTTATTTAGCTAGTCAGTTACAGAAAGGAAGGTCTTCCAGAAGACTAACCCTATAATGTGCCTTCCGCTATTTCTGTCTGCTTTCCCTCTT
>VZTE01004942.1:343690-391607 GCA_013397775.1 Eulacestoma nigropectus | reverse complement strand
TCAGTTTCAACCCATGACAACTCCACAATCTGTAGGACCAATGAAGTTGCAGATAAGACGTGTTTAACTGTTTCAAATGATCTTAGTACTTGTGTCAATGCTCATTTTATGGATATTAATGTTACCAGTTGGGATTGATATTGCTTTGGGATATGGAATGCAGGAAAATCAGCTGACCACTCTTCATTCTAGAATGAAGAGAGAGGTACAGGCAGAAACACAGGTGATAAAAGTCCCCAGTGCAATTCGGGCTGAGAATGTGATGATTAGATTAGTCAAAGACTTTGCCAAAATGCAAAACACCAGTAGAATAACTGCCTGTCTGCCAATACCAAAGGCAGCAGGAGACCCAATAAGCTGGGGAATCATAACGTCAAAATTACCTGAAATACCAGACAATAAAATGATTGCATATAAACAAGTATCAGAATCCAGGCAAGTAGTCAAAGACACTTGGAAAGTAATAAGAGAGTAAATGAAGCCTTTGAGGCAACAAGATTGTCTTTTAAGTCATAGAAACGTAGGACAAATCATAGAGTGGTGGGTTAAAGATCAAAACCTTGCGGAGTGGCAATGCTTCTAGCCACACTTTTTAAACTTATTATTCAAGAAAATATCACAGAGACCACCCTTGTATGGAGATGTGAGACAAAAGATAGAACAGATCAAATGGAATCCTGGGATAGTGCGTGGTCCATGAGTATACTTCAAAGATTCCAGTATATGGCGAGCACCCCTTGGTGTCTCAAACGGGAAGGCCCTGAAAATGACACTGATCCAGCAGTAATGAACACTGCCACTAGTAGCAGAACGCAGGCAGATAAAGTAGGTTGGTGGGCATGTAATAAAACTTATACTTGCACGTCTGACGACGTAGAAATAAAGCGAATGCCATCACTGGCAGTAGCCGTGCGAATTGGCTGCAGAAGAATCAAACACAAACAGGGTAAAATGAATTATGGGATATTAATAGGATGTAGTAGAAGTTCAATCCGAAGCCCAGGACAATTTGTATGGGCAACAAGTGATGGTACCTGGACAGCTCATCTGCCTGTAGATGGAAAAGTAAGAGAATTTACTTTGGGCCTCCCTACTTTATGTCCAATTTGGGAAAAGTCCACATTTAATGGAAAACGCAAACTTTTGCAAATAAGAACAAGACGAGAAGTTTTAGATAATGAAAACCAGGATAAAACTTGGCAAGAACCCTCTAGTGGGGTACTTGGGTGGGCTCTAGAATCTCTATTCGGCCCTATAGCAAACTACTGAAACAGAGCAATGATGTACAGACTTACAGGTCAGGTAGAGAGATTAGCAAGAGTCACCCGGGAAGGATTCAGAGAACTAAACATGCAATTACAGGCTACTACCAAAATGACTTTACAAAATCGACTGGCCTTAGATATGTTACTCCTGAAAGAACATGGAGTGTGCGGATTTTTAAAAGGACAAGTTGATCATTGCTGCATTCATATCCCAAACGTAACTGTGGATGTAGAACATGATATCAGTCAGTTAAAACAAATAGAGCATGAGGCGCAAGATGAACAAAAGGACTTGACTACAAGCTGAGTAGATAAAATCTTCAAGGGGTTGGGATGGAATGTGAGTTCATGGATTAAATCTATCACTGAAAATTTAATAATCTTACTAGTTATGTTCCTAGCGATCTGGTTAGTCTACAGCATCCTAAAAGGAAAAATACAGAAAAGGACATCCTGGAACCAGGGAATAATGAAGGCACTGACACGGTACAAGATTCCACATCCATCATCTTCAGATTCTCCGGTTCGCGGCAACATCCATGACAATACTTATGACAACCCCGGATTCGAAGACGAACATCGAGTATAAACTCAAAAACTGCAAAGACTATATCCAGTGAAAGCATTTACACATATAAAGTGAAAATACTTTCAAAGGGGGGGAATGATAGCATAGGGTTAAAATGTTTCTAAAAGTTTAAAATGTTTCTAAAAATCATGGTAGCTAAAGTAGGCCTCAGGAACGGGAGTGGGCATTGTCTTTGCTAAATCATGTAGACCTGCACTTGTGTACCCACCACTGTCTTTGCTAAAATCATGTGAACCTGCACCTGTGTACCCCCCTGCATGGTAGATGATCAAGTTAAATGCGATGATTGTTTAGTAACTCATGCTAGGTGAAATCAATAGAACAATAGTAAGTCAATGATTAACATATGATTACACAACAGTTATGTAAGGAAAGGGTATAAAATGTATCCATCTCAAATCCATGTCGGAGTCAGGTTTGGGTCTGTACTGGGTTTGTCTCTGATTCCCAGAGCTCTTCAAATAAAAGCACTTGCATATAATCATACAGTGATTATGTGTTTCTACGCTAACAGAAGCAGCAGGTAGCTGTACCATGTTAGCTTACATGAAAAAGATCAAATCATATCTGGTAAGGATATTATAAAATGGACTTTATATGTTGTTGCATTATCAGTACCGACTGTGAGGGACTGGGGTGCAGAACAGTACTGAAAGTTGTGTAATTCCTTCACTGCCTCTGAATCAGAATCTAATGGGTAAAATGTGTCCTGAGGAGGGGGTTGTTTTAAGGCTTGCTGACCCTAGAGGCTTTCTGGCCTGTGAGTCTTGGCCCAGAAGTGGGAAGAGAAACAACTTACAAATCATCTGAGGAGCATGAAACTGCTTTTTGTGTCTGCAGTCGACCCTTGTGATCCTTACTTACTTACTTACTTGTTCTTTGACATTGGCATCTGAAATGCAGTTTTCCAAAGAGGATATAGGCTTTGGTAACCCAGAACTAACTTTTTGCATTCTGCAGTGAATAAAATTGCTTCAGAAATGAAGTACAGCACGTAAGTGCTTCGGGTTATTCGGTGTTTTACATAATTTAATGATAGTAATTTTGATGATGGGTTTTTAAAAACAAGTACTTGAATGGAAGAATATATTTCTGGCTCCTGCTATTAATCACTTTATAGCCTTAAATCTAAAATTATTATTTATGATTAGGAGAAATTCTGCTCATGATGCATGGAGTCTTTGTCACCTCAGTCATTGTCTAGGCCAGTCATTCTCTGCCTGGAAGAATTCACCCTCTCTTGGGCCTAATCCAAAAGACTTTAATACAGTTTGCATGCAGCTTTTCTTTAACTTTTGCTACTTTAGGTAAATAATTAAAGCTGATTAGGAATTTTACAATATGGATACTTTGGAATGAGAAGAAGATTGCATTGCTGAAACCGTGTTTTCTTCAGCAAATACAAGCTGCAGTAGCTACTTGCGAGAGGCTAATTTGAGTGTACACATGGAATTAATTGGGTGATAAGGTGGTCTCTTGGGACGTGGGAGGTGCTGTCAAAGCCTTGTGTAGAATTAATCGGAATGGAAGGTTGTGCTGTGGTCTTCTCCATCTTGGGCAAGTGCCCTGAATGCAGAACTATTTATTTTTCTTATGGAAGGATGAAAAAGATGTTTGTTAGAATAAATCTTTCCTCTCCCCCACAATTTCATGAATATTTTTCAAAAATCTTTTTCCTTTTTCCTTAAATAGATGCAATTTTTGTCAGATTTTCATGTGCTAAGGCTTTGCATTTGACTCCGTCTTTTCACCACTTTCCCACATGTATGTATCATGCCCTACTGCATTTTAGAACTATTATTACTATATTTAGAACTGTGTTCTTACCATGGCTTCCCATTGTGGTCTTAATCCTTTTTATAGCTGTATGCCACTGAAGAAGCTGTGCATTTAATTAGTAATGATGCTGGTAGATTTTAGCTCATCAGGCAGGCCTTTCTCCTTTTTTTATGTCTGAATGGCTTTCAGAAGAATGCTGGTTTCTTAAGCAAGGAAGTCGAACATATCTTAAGCATGTTGAAAGTATCTTATCTGAATGAGAGAAAAACAAAGTTTTCAGAGGCTGTTGATAAAATGTAAACAGCTAGCTACTGTAAGTGGGAAAAATCCTCTTCTTTTAAATGGAGCTAAACCAGTTTATGCCAGCAGAATTTCTGGTGTAACATAATTTTTTCTGTTTATACATTTCTCCTCGTCGTAGAACAATGCAGAATAACCAAGCCTGAATATTTGATGCCATGTAAGTGGACCTGCATGGGTGTTCTCAGTGGTTATATACTTTCACTGCACTCCCTGCTTTCTAGTGCAGAAAGATCATTTTTGCAAGGTAAAATACCATTTTTACCTTATATAACTATCTGATTTCTGCCCTCTCCAGTGAGATGTCCAGCAGGGCTGCCAGGTGCGAATTAGATTTCTTCAATTATCAAGAATAAAGCAAGCATTGTTACATCAGTAACAGATCATCAGACAGCTACCATGTAGAAGGTATGATGGGCTTTTCCTGTCTTTTGTCTCTGCACTCTAGTGACCCAAAAGCAAAATGGTTTGTTTTGCTATAGAGCCATTCAGCATCTTCCCTTTGCCTTTCAGCTCTGGTAAATGAAATCATGGGCCGCATTTAGAGCTCATCACTATTGACCAGGTGGTTGCCCACAGCCAGCTGTTCTTTGTAAAAGTGCAGTGGGACAGCCCAGGGGTGCTGTGTGTCTGTCAGTAGCACGTGCCGCTCCGTGGGTAGGGAGGCTGGCAGGGGCATGCAGGGGAATTGCCCTGGTCCCTTGGCCTGGCTACCCAGGCACCTGAAACAAAGAAGGAGGCTTCCTAAAGGATTCTCCCCAAGAAGAGAAAAGTTTCAAAAAATATTTTTATGATTGAATGGTTGTTGGAGAGATAGGAATGCAACAAGGTTGGGAGTATGCCCGAAACAGCAAAGTCACAGATGCCTCCCCAGTGAATCTGAGTTGTGCCTAAGTTGGATGGGTAGTGGAGCTTTTGATTAAGCCTTTCCTGTGGAATTGCTTTCTAATAAAGCTTCAGGCAGGTGCCTGAGTACAGCTAATACCTCATTATCAATTCTTCTGGTAGCACAGCATCTGGAGGAGATCAGAGGAAAATGTGCCTTCTTACCATTGTTTGAAGACCAATACCACTGGTTTTCACTGGCACCCCTCACCTACAGAGACACAGTATATTGCACTCCTCCAGCCTCTGAGCCTGGTATAAATCTTTACTGTTCCCTTTCTCTTTTTTTTATGATATCTTTCTGATTTCTGCTGGGGATAAATAGGTGGTGCTTCTGTCAGGCACTCACTAAAGTACTGTGAATGAAGGTGCTTTGTTGGTGACCATTCCATTACCTTGAATGGGTTTTGGCACGAATGTGCTATTTCTCTTGTACTTATTTGTTCTTTCTTCTTTCATTTGGGTCTGGGTCTCCTTATGACTTTTCTAATCTATCTTTCTTCACTCTTCCCTGTTTCTTCAGTATTTTGCTGAATTTCTACTTCCTTCTCCTCTCCATCCTCATCCAGAGTATCCTTTAATGGAGCTCTGTGACCAAGAAAGAATTTTAGAAACAATAAATTATTTGCCCTTTTTACATTTAATTTTCTCCTTTTTTTCTTTTTTTTTCTCTTTGCAGAATTAGAATTAATGATTTTTCGCTCTCACTTTCCTTTCTTTTTACTTACAGGAGTTATTTATTTGAAAACAGAGAGAATTTAGAAAAGCAGATATTCCTAATTGTTGCAAGAGGCAGATAGTTGCCTGTGTCTTACTGTGCGCTTGATAGGTTTGGCTTGGGAAATCCTGAGTTAGGGCTGGAGATGTTCTGTCATCTAGAGTACATAATAGCCGGTCTAGATGCTTCTATTACTCTTGCATCTCCCCTAGAAGTTGTTCAGAAACCTTTGTAGTTGAAGCCTTTGTTTACTCCTGGTTCTTAGGGTTTGAAAAACAAATATATTTTACTTGATTTTAGCCTTTTTGAACTGGAGTATAGTCTCTCTTTCTTAGTCTGCCCAGTTACTTGGCTTGTTTTAGAGAGCTTTATGCTATTTACATATTGAAGATTGTTTCTCTTGTTGTTGGCATCACCTCTGAAGTTTTGTTTCCATTATAGATGGCCTGTCATTTCATGTCCTGTTGTTCTGTGCTCTGAAATACTAGGAGGGGTTTGAGTTTGTTCTCTCTGCTCCTAGAAGACATTTAGACGAGATTTTTTTTCCCCTTACTGATCCTTTAAATAACACTTTCTCTCCAGTCCATGCAGTTTAACTGATCAGTGGTGTGGCACAACAGCTGTAATGTGTGAGTTTCTAAGAAAACCACATGCTAGAAATGGTTTATCTAGCCTACTCTCCTGATTTTTACATATAACCTCTTCTCAAATAATCCACAAACCACTGACACAGTATTTGTGGGAGAAAATCCAATTGACTCAATTTCTTCTGCATCATTAACAGACTAAGCACGCACAATACTTGTTTAAATCAAACAGCATGTTTTATAACAAAACCAAACAGCGATGTCCTCTGCAGAGCAATGACAACAGTCCTTCAGAACACACAGATTCCCCCGTCGTATGCAGGGTGGAATTCTAATCTGTACTTAAATTAGCCACTGTGCTCTCATCCTCAGTATCATGAAGGGTTTGCTTACTAAGTGTATTTTCAGTGCAGTGTTAAGATATGTATTGTCAATACAGCCCTGAAGGCTAAAGCCTTTTAAATTTTGAAAATACAGCCTTTGTTTAGCAGTGCAGTTGTCATCAGGTTTTGAAGGTGTGGTGCTATAAAATGAACCATTTTAAGGCAAATATGATCCCTGAAAATCACCTCCAATATAGTTTTATATGCGAGGTGAGAGCCTTCCAAAAAGACTGAATCTAATTAATTACCTCTAGCTATGTAGCACTGCTCCTGCCTCACTGAACTGAGAGCTGAACTGAAAGGCATGGTCAGACTCCACAGTGCTGTTACATTATTCTACACCTCTGGAGAAGTCTCTAGGGTCAAAACCAAAGAATATCTCTGCTGTCAAAGGAAAAAATGGGTGGAACTTTCTGCTTTCTGAAAGCTCCTAATGTCATTTTGCACTTTGACCCATAAAATGAGGATTATTCACAAGTTATAAAGGATTACAGACTTGGATATATTATGCTGCAGATTTAACACTGTTACTGCCCTTATGCAGCTAATAAGCAAAGTTGTGGGAATCAGGACACCATATGAGCCAGAATCTTGCTAAGTTTCTTTCAAAAAGCTGCTTCTGTCAGATTAAAAGAATAGCCCCTGCCTACCCACTGCAGTTTGATTGGTGCTTGCTGCCTTCAGAGCTGGCCTAGCACTGACTGTATGGGAAGAAATTTCACCTGGAAATACTACACATGCAGTTGGTGCACCTGCCAATACCAAATTGCAGGTTAAAAAGCCTTCTCAGCCAGCACGAAGATTAGTGACCTATGAAAAGAAAAAGCTGTGAGATCTAAGTCACTTAAGATGCAAACAGCCATGCAGTTTCAGCAAGAAGGAATGAGAGAATGATGCAAAATTAAAAGTTAAAAAGTTACTTATGGTGAATTTTTGAGAGATATGCACCTATTTCTCATTGTGCTGTGCATGTGTCTGTAGACAAATACCTGAATCCTAATGCATTTGGAGTTTGTGTGCTGTGGTTGATTTTAGCCATCACATGAGCCCTAAAAGACAAATACAATTTTTCTTTGACATTTGCTTCTGTACTCAGATGTGGAAGAGAATTAATTTTTATAGGCATTTTTCATTTTCTGAATTTTTTGTGTGGTTACAATTCAGAAGGGAAAAAAAAGAAAAAAAATAGAATAGAATTATGTACCAGTCTCATTCCTGAAGGTGCTATGTAGATCTGAGGGAAGCTATTTTGGCAGTGATTATATGGCTGAATGTTTTTCAATGGTGAAAAAAATACATCTGAGACTTTTGTGACCTTTTTTTTTTTAATAAAGGAGAACAGAATATCTCTAGAAGAGTCTAATATCCTAAATATTTAAAATTGCTTCATGAAGTACAAAAGCCAAGCAAGAAAGACAGCTGCACGGTAACGTAGAGGATGGACAATGAACAGAGGAGTAAAAACACAAAGATGATACAGGGCCATTTGCTTTGGCCAGAACAGTTTCTGTAGGGCAGATGGAGAGAGGCTTTTACCAAGGCCTGCAGTGACAATGATTTTACACTGAAAGAGGGTACATTTAGATTAGACACGGGAAGAAATTTGTCACAATAAGGGTGGGCAGACACTGGGACAGTCTGCCCTAGTGGCTTCTTTATCCCTGGATGAAGGCTAGATTGGAAGGGGCTTTGAGCAACCTGCTCTAGTAAAGGTGTCCTTGTCCATGGCAGGTGGGTTGGAATAGATGATCTTAAAGGTCACTTCCAACCAAAGAAATTTTGTGGTTCTAACATTCTGTGAACACCAATTGTTGATTTCATCAGGGGCACTGAAGGAACAGAGACACATAGAAGAAAGGTCATGGTGCTGGGGCATTGTATTGAAAAGCTCCCTCACAGCACCTGAATACTGAAGGGTAATAATAATCAAAATATGAAGCTATGAATCATAGCCATATAGCAGAAGATCTTACTAAGATTTTCCTCCCTCTTTACCTGAATAAAACTGGAATTACTGGACCACTTGGAGAGAAGCTGAGCACTTTATTAATTATTTTTTCAAGTTGAAAAGAAAGAAGAGTAAATGACAGACTAAAGTTCATAGCACTTCTGAAAATTTGTTCCAGTGGGATTTAGTTTTGAATAAAACCTAGGAACCAGTTAAGATTTTTCTTCCCTTTTTTAAGCATCTTATCGTAATAAAGGCCAGGCTGATAAAACAAGAGATTATACCATATCTACATTCACTGGGCCCTCACAGGTTTTTCTGGAACAGGGAATTAGCATCCCTGTCAACAGACAGATAATTGCTATATTGCTTTCAGAGACAGTTAAATAATACAGAGCCACCTTACTGGCAGACACCTTAAACTCCATTTGCCAGGAAATCTGGAAAATGCCTTCAAAAGACAAGTCTAAAATTCATGGACCTAGTACAAACATTGGTTTGGACACATACAATTTCCCAGTGCCTTTCTCCCAGCTGCAGTGGTCCTGTGTTGCAGTTGGTAATTGCCTCTCTCTTTTCTCCCTGTCCCACAGGGACAAACAAGCTTTTCATCTGTCTCCTTGCTCTGCCTCACAGATGCTAGCCATACTGTCCTTGCAATCGGTTATCTAAATGATTAACATAATTAAGTTAATCTCAGGGAAATTGTTCCCAAATTGTATTTAGCTTGAGCGTTGTTTTGGCTTGGAAGTGGAGCTGGTATTTTCAAACCTCCCTTTGTCTTTTTTTTTTTTAGTTTAGGTATAATTGTATAAGTTGTTTTCCTTTGATTTCTTATTTTCTTTATAGATTATAACTTTAGATCACTGTAACTCATTTCATGGACATGTAGAAACTCAAGATCATAGGTAGTGCCTTACTTAAAGCACGAAGTTCTTTTTCTCTGAGCAGCATATGGAGTTATTGATGAGATTGTTAAGTTTCTAATAACTGATCAGCAGTATAGCAACTCAGCCAATGCAAGCAAGTGATGCTGTCTTTACAGATAGCAAACATTTTTTGAGCATGTTTTTGTATTTCTGTATGGGCAGACAACAGGGAAAACATTTTTTTAAAGTCTGTGTTTAAATAAAATTATTGCTTCTCCTAACTGAACTGGGTGCTTAGCTGAAGAAACACAAACAGCGTGAATTTGAGAACAGTGACATCAGTAAACGACCTGCCCCTTTTTGATTCTCCTATTGACACAGATTTAGATTAGCCTAGTTGTCCCTTTTTTCATAATCACCTTTCAGATGTTTCTGCTCCAGAAGTACTACAATGCTTCAGTAAATCATAGTAATGCTGTATTCGAAACTGAACAGAGCTGTAGAGACAGTCCCTGACCTGACATTCTGACGATTTAAATAGAAACAGCATCAAACTCTTGTGATTGTGCTAGTGTGACAGAAACTGACTTGTAAACAAGTTGTGCTGAACCATCTATAGAATGAATTTTTTTGCTAGTGTAGCCATTTCATATGCGTAAGCTGTGTAGATAGATGACTCTTTCCACTGATGGAGCAAAGTATTTTTAATTGCAAAATTAATTACAAGAACAGAGTGTTGCATTTAATTTCACCATGTAAGATTGCTGAGAATGAGCAACAACATGGGAGAATATGGAACAGGAGCGAAAAAGAGGGGCTGGAGAAAAAATGTAGTGGCAATTTGGACTTGCTTCCTACTAGTTAGTCACTACTTCCAAATAGGGGTATGCTTGAGGTTTGTTTTGTTTTGTTTCGTTTGGGGTTTTTTGGTTGACCCCATCAAATGTGAATGATGCTGCTAATTATCTTGGCTGCCTGCTCAGTCAGGCTGGGCTTGTCTCCCCAGGCGCCACTGTTTGGCATTACTGTGTAGAAGCTGCATTCAATTTTTTTGCTGTAATTTGAGGTACAGCACATCTTCTAGATGATTCTTCATGCCACAGGTGCTGAAGTGGTTCCTTTTGTTTAACAAGACAAAACTGAATTCTAATGAAAAAGTTAATGTATTGGACAATTACTGCAAACATAATAAAATTGCATTTTGCTTAATAATTAATTTTTTTTTCATCCTTTAACATAAAAATATAGTCATTTAGAGAGCCTGATATTGCCTTGCTTTCAGGGCCTTCGGGGGATGTATTGGCACTCACTCTCTATCTTACTTGCTCTCCATTCAAAAGTTTGTTTCAAATGTAGACCAGCATTCTCTGTCACAAGGATTCGTGCACTTCTCTTTTTGTTGTCTGGTTTCTTTGTGTTAAGGATTCTTTCTTTCCTTTGCAATGTGTAGTACTTTTGTGCTACAAATCTTCTTTTTTTCTTTGCACCATTGGAACGTATAATCTAAGTTAAATCAGTCAGCAGCAAACATTTGAGTTTTACCTGATTCTAAATTCTTGTGTTGGAGGGAATTCTGCAAAGTTCAATGTTTTTCTTACATTTGTTATAGCTTACCATGAGCTTTGATTTCACCTTGTAACTATTTACTTGGAGAAATGAGAACACTGGATAAGAGGTCCATTGAGAGACTTGGAACTGCCTTTAAGATACGAGAGCTTTTATATCATTTGGTATACAAATGGGTGGCTTTTGGCAATGTTCTTGCTGAGGCAGAAAGGCTTTCAGGTAGCTCTGCTGTTAAAATTATTGCTACCTCTAGTATTTCCTTTAAGATTACCAAAACATCTAACACTTTATTCCATTCCATTTTTGGGGTATTTAAGTTTAGAGAGCCTGACAGGGAAAAAAAAAGATTGTGGGAATTTCACCCCTCTTTTGTGAATATGACAGAGTAATTAATGCAGCTGGGCATGAGTTCCTGTTTTAATCAGTGGCCTGTTACCATACATGTAAGGAGTGTAGATGGAAAGAATTCTAACCTTGGTGTTATGATGTACATTGGGCTGAACATTTCTCTGAAGACAGCTTAAGATTTGGGCTTTTTGAGTTTTAAAAAATAGAATGCCTACTTGGGGCAGTGGTCCATTAAAGTGAAGCGAAGTATTTTTAACAGGACGAAGCACCATCTTTACTGCCATTTAGAGCCTTTTCTAACACCAGTGTCAATCTGTTTAAGACCACCCTCCAATCAGCTGTGCAGTATCAGGCATGATTGCCAAATTATTAGCACCAGCCTGACCGCAGCATCACGGCTTGTGTGTGTGAGTAGTAATTTGTGTTGGAAGTAAAAACCAGGAAGCTGTCATGAGAATAGCAGGGTTTAGTTTGTTGACCAGTAGAATCACAGGGATTGTTTCATTGGTGCCTAATAGCCAGTTATTCCTTTAAGAACTGGGTGACCAATGCAAGGGTATTTATCATTTCAGAATTGATTTTAGCTGTGCTACCATATTAAAAGTCACAAAAAAAATTTAGCCTAAAAATTTAGACTATGTCCTTCTTAATCATCCTGGTTGTGCTAGGCCTTGGATGAGTAATACCAACAGGTTTTTAATCCTGGTCACTAATTTTTAGTGAAGGTGCATTTTTACCCTGACCTGAGACATCAGAGTTAATTTCTACCTGTGTGTTTTGAACTGAATTAAGGCAAGAAAAAAAAAATTAAAAAAGAATTGAGCAGAGAAAGTACAGAGCAGAACAAAATGAGCAGAGATGTCTCAAAGAAGTGGTCTGTGGATTTCAGCAGCAGCAGTTGTGACTGTAGGACCTCTGTGGGGAAGATGGCAGCTGTACATACGGCGTGTATATCAATGCCAAAGAACTCTTGTATCAAAGAGTAACTCAAGAGAGTAATGTCACTTGCAGTACATGAGCACCAAGTAGCAGTTAGTATCAGTGTGGTAGTCCTGTTCTTTTCTGTGGCTTTGACATTTCCTTTTGGTACTTTGCCATTCCTCAAGAACTGCTGGATAGCTTTTAGTCACACTGGCATGCTAAACATTGGAGAGCCCTTGCAGCTAGTTGAGAAAAAACACAGATTAAATACAAAATGTAAGACTCTAATTCTTCTTTAACCCTAGTTGAAGCTATTTGGATATCATGAGAGTAAAAATACCTAGTGTTTGGCACTCTGTCTGAGCAATGTCTTGAATATTTAAAGAATAATCATACACACCAATACTGACAAATAAAAATAGAAGTGCCATGCCCAGGCAGATCATGTAAGTCAAGGAAAAAGCCACAGACAGAATTGCTGCCCCTGCTTTCCCTTCTCTCCTAGAACACCGCCTCTGGTTTCCAGGAAAAGAAGAAAAGCCACTGAAGAAAAGCCCCCAAAGAAAAGCTGAACAGGGCTGTCAGTCCTGGCAAAAGTCAGTGGAGGGAGTAGAGAAAGGATAAAAGACCACCTCTTACTTAAGCTCAAGGGCTGATACTGTGACATAATATTTATATGCTGAGATCTGTAGGTTGCTTTAGTTATAGTGACATGGGACAGGTATCAATTAGAGAAAATTTCCATAACGTAATTAAGAGATAACACTTTGCTGCTCTATTATTTTTTTCTTTCACTTGAAAATTCTCCATTGATTTTAATTAATCTTGTCTTGGACTCATGACCATAATCAATGTGATTTTTTCCCCCCAATTTAACAGCTAGCTTTGCTCATCAAGGAACTTTTCCCAGGTGTAACATGCTCTAGTTAAGAAGTTTCATTTTAAGCTATTCAACTACTAGTTCCTAGAATGACTTAAAAATGACTTCAGAATATAGAGCTAGGGTATAAATGAGTACAATTTTTCCTAATAAGTAAGTGCATATTCTCAATTTGCTGTGAATGCTTTACTTTCCACAAAAAGCAGATACTTTAAATACTAGATTCCTAGTGGAAAACACTCGAATAAAGCTTTTTTTTATATGCCATCTTATTAAGAGAAAAGGAAGAAGGGGCACTTGCTAAATGCTTACTTGTGAATTTGAATAATCATTGTAATTTTTGTTATAACAATTTGAGCAATCTACTTTCTGGAATGAACATAAAGGCTTTTAATATTGCATAGTAGCTAGAATAATCCTGCCAAAGGAACCATTCTGGGTTGTTAGTTAAACCAAATTGCATGCGCTTGAATGCTGAAGAAAAAAAAGTTTCTTTTATAAGGGATTTTTCAGTTTCCTTTGTAAGGGATTTTTGATTTCTTGTGGATGTTTCTGCTAAGACTCAGAATCTGATCTTTATTTCTGTAGAGTCTCGTCCTTCCTATAGCAGGAAGTAGCATCTAATTCCACTGACTTTCAGTAGTTTTCTTCATTTTGTTGCTTGGTGAATTTCAGGCAGTGACCCGTAGTATGGGGTCATGTCCTTCATGTCTGATTAAATTTAGCCGAGAGACAAAGGATCCAGTAGATGTGCAGATAGTCAACAACTGTGTAATGGAGGGCAGCATGCTAATAAAGCCCTTTTGCAAGTAGTACTCAGTTCTTTTGAATTTGTGGTTATTAATTTCCTCATGGAAATTCTCAAGAGCACTTATCTGCCTTTTCAGTACCTTACAAATATTAACTGATTTCTTCTGACAAACCTTTAATAGGAGTTATTTTCCAATTTTGTTTTCCCGCAGGATAGATATTTCCTTCTTTTGGAAATTTCTTGTTATTTAAATAAAATACAACTTGTGCGTTTTTCATCTGATTTCCAAACATAGAAAGTGTAAGTCGTGACCTTGAAAAATTTAGATTAAGTTGCTTCCAAGAATATCCTTTAAATCAGGTGCTTTAAAAGTTCTGAATATTGTCTGTAACATTCTTTTGTAACCTACAGTGATTTGGAGCTTCTTATGTTCACAGACTGAAAATTTGAATAATTTTTAATATGCACAGTTTAATAGCACCGTGAAATAAGGAAGTGCAGTTATTCCCTTTTCACAGACTGTGGAGTATCAGACTCTTAGCTAATGGATTTACATTGCTCTGGGATCTGAGCTGGCGTCTCTGCTTGGTAATCCACTTCCATATCCACTGAGCTATACCCTAAATTTCATCCAGTCTTACTTTTAACACCCAGCTGAAGTGCTCCAGCAACAAAAGTCTAATCTTACTCTTCAGTCAGTGGGTAATTAGAGATCTAGATCTGTTACATTGCAATTAGAGATCTAGTTGTTCTAGATATTGTACAACATATTACATGTAGTGTGTGAGGTGCCTAAACACAAATTAAACTTAATATTATGTACTTCTTTATTGCCACTGGTTGCAGAGGGAGACTATTGTCTTCCCTTAGATTTAGCTGTGCTTAATACCTTGAATTGCATCAGCAAGTAATCCAAAACCAGCAAGGTTGTAAGGAGCAGAGACTGACAGCCAGCCATGAGCTAGAGCTATTAGTATGAGACCTTTGCCCTTGTCTTCTAATACATCTTTTGTTTGGTGTAAATACAAGGAGTGTCTATACGAACATTGCAAAATAGATCTGTCTAAATAAACGAGGAAGAAAATAAATCCTTGTAACCCTGATGTACTTCTACAGGCCCCAGAGGCTCTTTGATTAAGTAAAACTGTCACCTACCAGTGTTATCTTTTCACTTTCATTTTACTCATTAATCTTCAGTAGTGCTAACAATAAGACATATTTAATGTGTACATTAAGTCACTTGTAGCCCTTTTATCTGTAGAGTGCTGGCTCTTGTCCAGCTGCTGTAAAAGTGATTAAAACGTGTTATCATCTCATGGCTGCTCAGTGGCTGAGACAGTCCAAGTCCTCTGGCAGTGTATGAATGTCCACATTAGCTTGGCTAAAAGCAGTCTTCATCCAGTTTCTACGAAATTCAGAGTCTGATTCTAACATGTGGAAACAGGTCAGTGATGCTGCATGCTGTAACTCCCATCCCTGTTTCTGTTCTCTGTCCACTCTGTTCCTGTGAGGAGCTCCTTGGTCTTCAAGACTACCAGTCAAGGAACTTCTACGGGCTGAATGTTACCTAATTATAATCCTTTGCAAATCAGGAAAAACTTAACTTTTACCTTTTAATACTCAGGAATGATATCTCAGTAAAATTTCACTCTGGTCCCACTGTCATGGAGGGTTTTTAAATTTTTTAGGATCCTTGGGGCTGCCTCGTGGAGTGTTCAGCATTCAGTCCCTTACTTGGGGGCTGCTGCTGTGAGATCAGAGAGCTGAGGCTGGCAAAGCTGGGTATTTGTGCGTTGGATGGATCCTGGCTCTTAGCAAAATTCCAGTTGAATCAAAGCTTCAGAACAGGGAGGCTGGAGGCACAAAGAAGCTCCACTTAAACTGACAATTTTACGATTTCCAGGTTACCTACCATAATTTAAGAGCATGGAAATCTAGGGAGCTTTTAAAGAGGCTTGGCCATCTTAACAAAGAGGTAAGGCTTGACCAACTAGATAAGTTAAAATTTCTGGGTTTGTAGTTTTCATGAGGAGAACCTGAGGATCCGGTTCTGAGCAGCTTTACTGTAATTACCTGTTCATCACCTTCTGAACTTTAAAGTGGCCAAGAAATGGCCTTTTTTTGCCATGATTTTGATGTTAAAGTTCAGTTCACTTAATTTTATTCTTCTTTGGCTCTTGTAAGTGCAGGAATAGTTTTATTTCTGTATCTTTCTGCTATGAGTTTGTAATTTCTCTTTGACTTCCAGCTAAGGGAGAATGTGCAGAGGAATCATAGTTGTTCAGGTGGAAGAAAAGTATGTATGAACTGTCTGAATACAGAAAGTATTAATTAAGAATATGCATTATAAATACACTTTTTTTCTAGAAGCCCATGAAATTGGTTGGTTGAAGTAAATTATTTTTTTCTTTGCACTGGGAGTTATGAAGGAGTGTAGATTTTAGCACTCAATGTACTGTAGGATTAATTATAGTCCTAAACCCATCAGACTTTCAGGAAACAGAACCTGATGCCTGAAAAGAATGAATGGCTCCAAAGAGAGTGCAATTTGAGTATGCTGGTAAGAGGTTGAAAAAGAAGAGCTTAGTCTCTCGGTATCTCACAGGATTAGGCTCTTTATTCTTATTAAGGATATGCATCTTGAACAGTGAAAGTGAATTGAGATCTGGCGTGGTTGGGAGCAGGTAATATATTCAGAAATCTGTTGAAAGGCATGAAGCTTAGTTTAAAAATAATTTAGATAAAGTTTTATTAATAAAGAAAGAGTTGAAACATTTATAACATTTGCAGAAACATTTTAGTATATTAAGTTAAAAAAGTTATGCTGCTTATTGAACCTCTTGATTATGCAAAGAAAAGCACCAGTTTATAATATTCATTGAACCATTAAATGGAGTCCGGCAAGTGATTAAAATTAATAGGTCAGCATGAAACTTGGGAGGATACAGAGGAAAAAGCCCAAGGTGACTTGCTGTTAAAATGCTGCGTCTGTTTGTTGAAGTGAATGATGTAGCCCAGTTTTTTTTGTAACAGTATTCCTCTTTGGGCTTTATTATGATTCGTTGTAATCTTTCTTCCAAAAATTTTGATTTCTTATTCAGTGGCAATATTTTCTTGAAGTAACAGGTAAGGCATAATAGGTAAGTTATGTTTGCAATAAAGACCTACACAGAGGTTTGCCAGCTTGAAAGCCATAGAAGAGGTTGTAGAGCCAAAGGAAACATACAGAAGAAGAAAAGGAAACAGCTGAATGTGTGCTGCACTTAGTAGAAATGAACAAGATGGAATAGTGTGATCACAGTTCCTAATTCTATCTGAATAGACCGATGCTTTGGCAAATGAGAAATACGTAATATCAGGCAGGAGGATGTGGTGGGTTGCTGCTTTCCTCATTTATATATTTTGTTTCTGAGAAGAGTAGTGGAGTTCCTGGGTATGAAGAGTTTGTAACCCATTTGCTTCAGAATAAATGGCAGATATGTCTGTTGGATTGCACCACTTTGTGCTGCTGAGTCCTAGTGGCCACCACTTTTGGTACAACACTAATGGAACACCTGCAGCACAGCAGGGAGCAGGCTGGGCCCCCAGTGAAGCGATTAAACTTTGCTGCAGGTTCTGATCCTAACTGGTGAGTGCTTTGGAGTCCTAGCTCCCTTCCCTTTCTCATTTATTGCAGTAGACTGCTTTCCTATTTCTGTGATATCTTGTTGCAGCTAAGCCTTAACATACGTGATGTCAGTAACTCCTTTGCATTCCAGGGATTTCAATTAAACTTTTGGTATGAGTATTATATATATTTTGAATTAAAATGAAAGAGCACTGGAGAGACACTGAATGTTTTATATCGTGTTCTAAGTCGGCAATCTGAAATGGCAATAAATTGTAAAAAAACCTGACAGAGTTTAATCTGTTAGTAACAAAAAATGGCACACAGCTCTATATCTGGCTTTAACTGCATTCAAATGACAAGACTAGATTCTTATCACAGTTAAGCAAGTATGAGTCTGAAATAACTCTTCTGACAGTGTTATTGTGGATTTACACCAGCATAATGGAGAATTGAATATGGATTTTGAATTTAAATCCTTTCATCTCTCACTTAAATTTAAAAGTAATTTACGTGAGCCTTTTGCTATACCAGTTCTTAAGTCTGGACAGCTCATACTAAGTGCATGATCCGTTTGAGTGACAGCAGGAATACTATCAGGAAATTAGGCAAGGATGTTTAGAGATGTGGTTAGTACTAACTTAACTCATGCTGAAACCTTCTCTCAATGCACCTGCCCAACACCTTAACTCCTTTTGAATCTCCACAATATTCCTCTCTAATGCAGTGAACTTCTTTGTTTCAAATCATGTGTATTGCCTTCCGTAGGAAACCACAGACAGTTGGTGTTAACAGGGAGGATGGTGGTGGATTGATTATTGGTTTGACCTAATTAACTCTGTGATGTTAAACAACAGTCAGTGGTAGAAATAGCTTACAAGTCTGCCTTTATTGAGGAAAGTAATTGGATTCACATCCTGTAAAATGGTTCATCTTGCCATTCAGATTCATCTTAGGACCCACTGTGGGCCTTACCCAGTCTGTGATTCTGTCATTCTGTAACCTGAGATGCCACGTGGCACTGCTGGTAGGAGGTGGATAGGAATCTTTTGAGGCACAAGTCCTGAAGTCTTCCCTTTGACCTAGAGGGATTTTTATAACTGCAGAACTGGTCTTCTGGCATGCCAGAGGGAGGGTGTGATGTTTTGAGGTGCAGAGCTGTACAGAGCTGCACCTGGCCTTACCTTTTGCACAGCATGGTGTGCCATCTTGGTGAGGGACCATTGCAAATCCCTGCAGCCGTGCAGGAGAAAGAAGACTGAATTTGTTTCAGGGAATTCACCATTTTCTTTGGTTAGAGTATTTCACTTCTGAGGAAACAGGAAGACCTAAGTGTGGCTGTTGAGCTGCCTGACTCAGGTAATCTTGACGGGATGAATTTATACACATAGCAATAAACCTGCTTTTGTTAAAACACGTGGCATGGACATGGGTAATGAAGAATGTGGCCTTTCATGAATATTTAATCTTCATTATCCAGCTGCTTCATGCGTGCATATATATATATATTTGCATACATGCAATCTTTATGTTAAGGATGCTTATACTAATGTTCCTTAACAACTCAAGGAGCTCAGAAAAGGCTTACCCACAGCTTACCTACAACCTGGCTGAATGAGTGTGCCTCTTATTTTCAGGCATGTTTTCACTTATCTCCAGTATCCGTTTTATTCCCCACCTTTGTAAATCCCGTCTTTAAAAATCACCTAGGAAGGTACAATACTATCACTTTATCAGTTTAACTCAGCTGAAATCCACAATACTGTACATAGACACAAAAATCTAACAGAAATCTAACAGTGTTTATCCTTTCAGATACACATTAGCCCCAGAACAGACTTAATGAAGTAAGGATTCATTAGGCAGAGGTATGGTAATTAGGAAGGGAATTATCTGTGCCTTGCAAAAGAAGCTTCCAAGCTTTCTCATTTTCTTTTTAAAGGTTCAATATTGGTACAGAAATAAAATAATTTTTGACTGGGAACATTATGCTTCTCCAAAAAATAATAAAAACATGGATTATATTGCTATACAATCTGTGCTTTATTAAGGGTAAAAATAATACTATGTAATTGTGTATTTCATTTTTAATAGAAACCATAAAATTATTTGTGAAAGGGACTATGTTTTGAAAGACTAGAAAGTTAAGGGCAGAGGAGTGTGGAGCATTTAGAGTTCCACATGTAGTCATGGTGAATTCTAAGTGTTCAGCACCTGTGAAACTCAAATTTGCCCAACTAGTCAGCCAACCCAAGAGAAGAATTTAATCTCTTCACCCTCTTGTCTATGCTCAGTCCCTTAGGCCACAAGTATGTTCCAATATATATTAAATTACTAAAATAATAATTACAAATCCATGTGGTAATTGGTTTTAGTTCTCTTTGATGTGGATTTTTGCAGAAATATGGGTAGGTGCCAAGTGTCTTGGGAGGTCATGGCTGGACTCATGGGGCTGTCACTATGGCAATACTGATGGATGCAGAATTTCCAAGCAATGGATTTACAAAGGAGAGGGAAAAGAGGGCTCTTGTGCATTATTCAGGCTGTCAATATCTGTTCAAACACAGGGAATACAGATGGAATTCTTCTTAATACAGTTATTGTTGTATTGTCTCAGCATAATAATGATGCAGTAAAAACTATTGATTAGCAGCTGAAATCTAGAAATAAACACTCTGCCATGTCCTAGTTTTCTTAGCAGTTGCTATTCTGTCCCATGACTGCTCTAGTGTGTCTGCGCAGCTAAAGAAAGTAATATTGTGTTAAAAAGTGTTATGTTTGTGATTTCGTTTGTATTTTGATAGTGAGGAAGTGGCCAAATCTTCAAGTGGTCATTTAGAGACGGGCAGGAACTCCTTGACAAAGTCTAAGCCTTCAAAGGCACCAGGTTATTGAAGCCTAAATATTTACACACATTTATGAACTTTCAGTACAATGCAAGTATGAACCTTCTGAGTTTTCTAATTTCCAGGAAGCTGTCCTAGATGCATTGCCCCCGAGTCAGTGATTTTAAGCCTCTAGTCTGCTTCCTGACCTGGGAAGGTGGGAATCTGGAAGAGCCTGAGCTCCAAAGAGGGCTTTTGTAGATTCAGCTCTGGCTCTGGAGCAGGAGGCTCCAAATCCCACCCCCAGTCCCTGTTACAGGTGTCTCAGGGCTCCCAGCTTACTGATGGTGCAACTCTGGAGCTGGAGGACTTGAGAAGCATCAGTAATTCTGCCTGGGGTCATAGCTCACAGACCTGCTGTGTTCCTACACAGTTGGTCCAGGGTGCTGCAAAATCTGGCTGTCTTCCCTCTAAGTTAGAGGCTGTGGTTTGAATAGAATAATTTTTTTTTCTCCTCTGAGGAGTTTCAAAAAGTCTAGTTTCTGTTTTGTGTCGGAATACGTTTTGTCATGGTTCTGCATGCAGATCTCCCATTTTCCTCTAAGCCAGGTTTCTTTGTTCTGCCTTCTGCATTATCTGCTCTGAGGGAAAGGGAGAGAGGGGGAGGAAGTGAGCAGAGCAATAGCTTCATCTTTATAAGTAGGGAACTCCCATATCACTGTGAAAGGACTCACTTAAAAGAACTAAAACAAGGAAGTGGGCAAGTAGGGTAGAAGCTCCCATTTACTAGCTTTGGATTTGGAGTTTCCCCATGCTCAAGTTAAAGTGCAAGACCCAGCCACAAAGTGTAAGGAAAAGCTCATTGCAGAATATGTGCTGTCGTCTTCCTTATATTATTTATTCGTACAAGGCTGCACTTGTCAATCTCCCATGCATAACCTTGGTTATTGTAAATCTAAATGGTGACTGTAATGTTTTCTTTGTTATTTTGCTTCTGCTGCTTTGGATTTCACTTTTTTGTAGTGAGCTCTGTATCTCTAGAGACCAGCCAAGAATTGTTTATCTGAGATTCCCTATTATAAAGATAATGTGCAGTTTTAAAGTACACTGTATTTAGAGATGTTTGGACCAGTGATTATCTACACATTAAAGGCATAAAAGAAGAAAATGAAGAGATAAACACTGCAGGAGGTATATAAATGGATACTTAAAGGCTTAAAATGGCCCTTCTTGCTTTCGTATTCATATGTCTTAGAGCTGTTATAACTTACAGCTGGGAAAATGGTTGTCATAGAATGTTTTGCTGAGAGTTCAATACATCTAACCCTCTGATGAAGCTTCCTAAACTAGTAAACATTAAGTCCTCTAGAAAGCATATTTGGCAGGGCACAGACTTTATTGTTTGTTTTTACTTCTGTGCGCAAAGCTGTCACTTCTTTATTTGCCTTTCTGTTTGTCGCGTTCTCTGAAATCTAACTGTTACAAAGCTAATGATAGAGGACTTTTTGCTTCAGTAGAACCTTGGGAGTATCAAATATGCCCTAATGCTCTAATCCAGAGTATAATGTGTGCCCCCCTGTGAACTGGGATGTTTATGTGTTGGAGATAATGTCACTGCTAGTTTCATCTGCTTTGTAGGAAAGCAAACCGTTGGCCTTTGAAATGACTGCTATAGAGACTTGGATTTTAAAAAGAATCCCATGTGAGTCTGTGGGATCATAAATAAGGCAAGAAGGGATTGAAAGGCTCCATCCACTCTGTCTATTGGGTATGATACAGGGCCAAGTATGCTTACTCTCTTCTGGTAGGTATTTGCTTAGTGTGCTCTGGAAACATCCAAAGCTGGTAATTCTACAAAGCTTTCATAAAGTCTGCATCATTGTTTGACTGTGCTTGTCACTGGAAAGTTGTATTTTCCCCTCAAGTCTTTTCTGCTTGGCCCCTGATGCTTTTTAAGCCATCGCTTCTCTTTCTATATTCAGAGCAACTAGAGAGACTAAATCATTGCCTTTCTTTTTATTAGTGCCCTTTGTATATTTGAAGAATGTTATTGTTCCTCCCCTCAGTCTGAGCTGAGTCCTGATTTTTCTCATTCTTTTCATCAAGTTTTCTAGATTTGATCATTCTTGCTGTTGCTTCTTAATACCTTTTGGTATGTCCACATCTTTCCTGAACTACCATGCTCGAAACTGTGCAGCACTCCAGAACAGATTTTACCCAAGCACAGGTGAGCAGGAGATTGATTCATTTTGTGGATCTCACAGGTGCTAATCCTCATTTATGCATTCCAGGTAAGGTCAAACTGTTAGCAGAAGAAGAAGGGAAAGAGATCTTAAAGGCCAAATGTCTTTCACCTTTCTCAAACAAGTGGTCCATCAAACAGCATCGGGCTAATCGCATGAGTGAGACATGCAGGATTCTGACTTCAATAAATGCTATCATTTTATGTCATCTCAACATTTTAAAATACATTGAGAGAGTTTTAATGCATTTTCCTATCTGATTTTAACTTAATATAGTTTCACATCTGGCTAGGTAGAGATAAGTATGCTGGTTATTTCAAAGTTTACAAAGTTGCTAGGTCAGTATTTTGCAACCAGGGTTGCATAGTAGTCATCACAACACCAGAGTTCTAACAAAGTGGAATATGCAGCTGTAACCCATGGAGAATCATATTAGCATTTCTGCATTGCTAATTGTGACAATGGTAACATACTTCAGTTTGATAAGAATATCATTAATGCAGCACAGGCCTTTGTCCTAGTTTCACATTGCGTTAATATTAATGACAACATGCCTGAGACTGGATCACATCTAAATGTCACTAGAATTGGTGGGTGGACCAAGATGAGAATAAATTATTCACATACAAACAAGTTCGTTAATGATTTTATGTAAGACTTTTAACTTTTGGGAACGGCACTTGTATACCTGACAAGAAATAATAAGTATGTCTGGCAGGAGAAAACTGCAATATGGCTGACTTTTTTGCCAACCTACAGGAGTAACGGATGTGTATTTAGCCTTTTTTATGTAAAGACATAATTTAAATCTAACCTCAGACTGTAAATATCAAAGATATTTTAAACAAAGCATGAGTGTTTTCTTATTAATTCAGGGAAAGGTCACCTATAAATATTTCATTAGCAAATTCATTAATTTCAATTACACATAGATTGTATCTAATCCAATCACTCTTCATCTCAACTACAATTAAAATATAAAATGTGCTGAACCCACTCTGGAATATGCAAAGCCAACAATTAATAAAGTAATATTTCAAATGAATTTTACATGGTTGCTGTTTATATGAAATACATTGAAATTAATAAGGACAGGTCAATTCCTGTTCAATCTTGCTGAATGTGATATTTGGCCTGTTTTTTTTCTGTTTTCCTTTGATGTAATGATACACATTATACAAAGAGAAAAACGAAAGAATGATATAAAGATTTTCTGTGCTAGAAAATCTGACAGAGAAGATGAAATACTGAAGGCCTGTGACTGAAAGACATGACAGACTTCTTTCTTGTACGCCTCCCAGGCCCCTCTAACTGTGTTCTTTGTCTGAATGAGTTATTAGTTTCTCCCTCAGTTCCCTTCCTCTGAGTGGCACACTGCGTGTATAAGATATCAGGAACGTGAATCAAAATGTAGAATTAGCCTACTGAAATTACGCATCTGTGTTCAGGTTTTGGGGTTTTTTTATGTTCAGATTTCGTGTTTAGATTTTCTCAGTCTGACTGTCATGTGTAGCTGTCACTGAACTGTCACCATTGCCTGGATAAGTGTTTTAATTCTATCTCTGTCCAAGAAAGTGGAAATTTCAAATACTACAGTTTTGAGAAGGCCAGCTCTGGACTGCAGGTACATTGCCAAAATTCTCAGCTTGAGAGCTGGGGGAGACTGTTCTAGAAGCCATCTGAACTATTTTGAACAAGAAAGAGGTTATGAATTTTCAAAGATGTTACATATAATGCATATTTACTTCATATATTGCTCAAAACTGTATTGCACAGTTGGTGGGATTATGAAAAATGTGATGGAAAATGCACGGAAGTCTATGGGAGTCTCTCTGTTGGTTTAAGATCAGACCTTTAAAAAGAACATTCTGTTCCACCATGCAGGAAACATTGGCCTCACTCTCCAAAATCCCAGTTATGGTGGTACTGTAGTTCTGGGATCCAGTCCTCAAGATAAAGGAGCTGATGTGCTGCTGTACCATAAACCCAGGTTTTATAAAATCTCCTTGCTCTGTATGTCATGTCACTGGTTCCTGAGAGGAATGAGACATATATAATTACTGATGCACTGTGTGTGAATGGCATCAGGCTTCCACTGCCAAGGTGACATTAGCTCTGAGTTTTGTTTAGCCTGCAGGTGTGCTCCTGAGAGAAGACACACTTCAGTTTTCCGTGCCAGCTTTGTAAGGGATGAAGCAGGCACCAGTGTTGGTGTAAAGGTTTCCTGCTTTTTCTGGGAGCAGGACTCCAGACAGCACTAATGGTGACTGGAAATTAAGTGGGTGAAAGAGGGTCAGGATAAGCTCTGCACTCAGCCAGTTGGAATTGAGTTTCAGAAAGGAACTAGCTGACATTTCTCTGTTGTGTTTTAAAATGAAGCCTTCGTTGTCTTTTCAATGATCAGCTTTGATAGAAGTATTTGACTTTGCCAGCAGCATGGTCTGTAAAGGCCTGTTGGACAGGACTTCTTTTATTCCTGAGCTTTGAGTTGCAAATGTCTTCCTGTATTCCATGACTTGTCTTGCTACATTCAGAAATATCTGTAGAGAAGTGAAACCAGTTCCAGGGGTCTCCTCTAGCTTCATATGTATTGCTTAGTTATGCACATATAACTGAATAGTCTCAAATGTTCCTGCTGATTATGGCAATAATTTCTCATTAGAATGTTGATATTTCAATCTTTCTGAATTAGGTAAAGAGCCAGGAATGATGCCAAGGAGAAATAAAAATAATTCTTGTCAGCTAAACCACATAAATACCTTAAGAAGTATATACTTATGTTGCACAAATCTTGATTCAGCCAGCAAAGTGTAAAAAATAAACACGTAGTATGCCATGAGGAATAAATCAGATTAAAAAAAAATCAGGTTTAATGTTTTAGAATGAGATTAGCACAGGGAAGAAGACTTCTAAATATGATTACAAGCTAGCTGTTATGGGTTATTTACTTGATTTGGGATGTTGAGGAGAATGTGATATTAATCTTTAAAATAGTTTAAATGTTGTGGAGGAAGTTCAAATAGTTATGGCGCTGAGAGTGTAGAAAAAAAGGCTTTATCCAGTATATAAGTTAAAAATTGTGTTTAGCATAGGTTAAAACCTCTGCCATTTTTATGAAATAGTTGCATAAAAGAAAGCTGAGTTGGAAGACACTGAAAAGTGTGGTGAGGTCTCAATTACATGTCTTAGGTCTGAGGGACTGATACCTATGCAGTGTATTTGTCTACAAAAAGAAACCAACATAAAATTTGCCCTTAGTCTAGAATCTTGATATAACTGGAACTATTTCAGTTTGAAATTTGAACTGTTTCACTTGGAAGCATAAATTTAAGACTAATTACTCTAGGCTAAAAGAATACTCCATTGATGAACATGATAAGAAATTCATATTTCCTTCACTGCGTTGATGATTTTGTTTCTTGTGCAGTTAAAAGACCCCAACTCCAGAAAAGTAAAAACTCAACCCTACCAAAACATAGATGAATATTTGTTGGTAACTTTACGATGATTCATGAACTGACTGAATCTTACTTGAAAGGCCTGGAAGTATGATTGTAATTACAGAACTAAAGGTGTATACAGCTTATCCATGGTTGTGCATATAGAATTTCTTCTCTTCTGAGTGAAGCTTTTGTCTGTATAGTTTACTTCTGTAATGGACAATTAGTCTCCTGAAAGCACTTACAGTTAAAAAAATGCAAACTACCTGACAGAAATATTATTTGAGCTGGGTTTTTTATAGGCTGAGATGCTACATACAACTCAGTAGATTTCTGTCTCTTAAGTCATCACCAAAATCCAACATATTTAGTTTTTAATCTAAAGTACATCTTCAACCGAACATAGAAATTTCTGAGTTTTGATTTTTCTAAAATATTGGCGGAGTAAATAGATTTGCCTCTTTCTTCTCTCGCTAGAGGGCCTGGTGGAAAGCCTCAAGGTGAGAATGGTGAGCCCCAGAATAAGCAAAGACTGTGAGAAGTTGCAGGCAATATCCATCTGAGAGATCCACACATTTTTAAGGTGCTAGTCTGCGTTTAAGAGTGCTTAAGCTTATGTAGTGGAAATATGGGTTAGCCAAGTAAGTTAATGATTTCAGAACTAGTTTTACTCTTTACATGTGTAAGAGACGATGTCTAAGCAAAATAACACATGTATCTAGTCAGGGATACACATTTAATTATCTGTTGACTTCAGCTGGGAGGTTCAGCCTATTCTCGATACTGTATCACTGTTACATGTGAAGAGGCTATTACATTTTCACCGTGGCACAGCGCTTGCCTGTCGATTAGAATACTCCTGGGGAAGGAGTGTGTTTGAAGGGGCAGAATGGGGGGGTTCACAGTGCTGCTTGTAAATTTAACAGCTTTTGCTGTTCTGGGTAATGTTTCATGTCAAGTTATGTCCACCAGTATGTTTCTGACAGCAGGAGCCAATGAAGGATCTCTAGAAGGTGTGGTGAAGAACTGTGTACATTAAGGAACTGCATTATTTTGAGAGGGACTGTTGTGGGTTATCTGTAAGGAAGAATCTATCTGTTCAAGTCACACTAGGCTGCTCAATGGTCAGATATAAGTCCTATCAGGCTGAGGAGGTTTCAGTCACTTTTCAGATGAGTAACCCAGTGCAGGTTCTAGGGTGTTGTTTAGACTGATGATAGCCCTTCTGATAATATTTTTTTTAAGGGATACAGCAGGAAGACTGAGGAATGCCCTTCTGTTTAAGCTGCATAACTGTGTAGCAAGTACTGTATCATTGGATCTGAAATAAATCAGTGATTCATGCCCAGGAAGAGGGAGATTTGGCATTGTAAACCCAGACTGTGTATACTAAGGCTGAAAGCAGAAATAGCCTGGAGAGAGAGATGATGTGTTTTGTATCTTAGATCAGCACAATTTTTTTGGCCCGTACTACAAAATTTTGCTGGTGTAAGAAGCCGCAAGGTTAGATCATTATTTTTGCAGTATAATGGTTGATATTCTGTGCTGCTGTTCATTAAAAAGTTACATTCTACAGGTAGTAGAATGCATCTCCTTATTCAAAGTCATGGTTAAGCAAGAGCATACTTTGTTTCCTCTGTTCCACTGTGTTAATGGAAATTTTTTGTTCTGAGCTTTCTTGGAGAAATTAAGCATTTTTCTTTGAAGTTCGGCTGACTGGTCAGCACTGAGTGAAACTTTTGCTCATCACCAGTGTCTGAGCTCTCTTCAGTAGCCAACATGGCTAATGTTTGTCGTGTGTTTCCTCAGTGGATGCTTTATCCTCAGCTAATGAAGCAAGTGGTCAGCAGTATATATTTCAGTCATTTCACTGTCTGTGGTGATCGAATCTTGCTAGTTTTGTTTCTAAATTAAGTTCCTTTAAAGAAACATTGTCTATGTGTCGGACAAGTTGATATCTAAGCAGTAACCTCTGTCCTAGGAAGAGAAGGTAGCAAGACCTGTGAATTTTCATACCTATTCAGAAAGTTCTTTCCCAAATTCCAAACCACATTCCCAGTCTAGGTCAATTTTGTCTCCTCAGCCTTCTCTTGTTCCACCCCAGATGCTGTCATTAAGCACAATTGTGCTCTTGCAGTGTTACGAGTTCTTAAACTTGAAGAGATAGGACAATACCTTGCACCTGATTTGCAATTTCATGGAAATCAATAACAGACAACAAGAAAAGAGCTTGATTATCTCATAGTAACGTATTCTGCAGAGGAGATGTGTTGTCCTGATCTTTGCTAGTTGGCAGTCGCTAAGCATTGAGGGTGGCATGTCCATCTGCGTCTCAGTACCGTGGTCCAGACAAGACATGATGAAAATGTGAGCGACATGAGTCACGTCAAGAGTCATCCATGTTACAGTGGCAATCCTGCGTTTCTAGGAAAGATGAAAAACATTATTTGCTACTATAGGGAAAGTTAGTTTCGGGAAAGAAACCAGGATTGGGTATCTGAAAAGGTAACCAAGAGACTTTGTAGTGCCTGCTCTTTCTTGTGACCACAGCAGTTTCATCTGGGGGAGTCTGAGAAAGAAAATTTTAAAACTTTTCTTTCCCTGCTTCCAAATTACTTAGGCTCTCATTATCACTTCAGAGAAGATCTGTACTCTTTTCCTCTTGTGAAGAAACCAGTAAAATGAAATGCAATGCTCCAAAAGTTATTATGCATTTCTGAATGTTGTATCTGAAATACTCCATGAATTTTGAATAAAGCCACTATTGTCTATGTTGAGGTTGTTGCAAAAGAAAAACAGAAACTCTCATGCTGCTGATGTTGAAAAGATACTTCTAAGACTCCATTAGTATTTTGTAAATAACTGGGTAAATAATGCTTAAATTTTTAGGTATGATTGAATACCTGAAAATAAATATCTATTTCTGATTTTTAGATATATCTGTAAGTACATTGGACAGTGTTTGTTAGAGAACATCAGATATTGTATCAGTCTCTGGTCTTACCAGGTAGAAACTGAATGCAGGTTCAGTGAGATTTAGTGTCTCGTCTGTACTACTTTGAGGAAGGGATTCAGACATCATGTTCTCAGCCGACCACACTATGTCATTGTAACTTTTTTCTATACTATTTGATAAATGGAAGAGTAAAAACAGGTGAGACCACCTGCAGTGAAAGCAGCAGTACCTTCATTATACTTGTACCAGCCCTGGAATTTGTGTTTGAAAGAGATTAAGGAAAGTAAATTCATAGGAATTTGTATATGATATAAAGGAAGCAACAATAGAAAAATCAACACAAGAAAATAAAATTAATTTCTTTTACTAGACTAACATTAATTTGTAATAAATATAAATTTCTCTACTGGTTAGTCAGCTTGATATTAGGTGGTGATACAAACATGTACTGACTAGTTAGGTAAAATCAGCAGCAGCAGCAGCAATGGTAGTCTCCATGGTGACAGAAGAGCTAACAAGAGACCAGTTATGTAAAAGGGAAAATAATGCTTTTTATTGCCTTTAAAAGAAAGGACTTTCTCTGTGACAGTTTGATCAGTTTTGAATCTCTGTTCACCTTTGGAGAACTAACAATGCAGTACATGGGTACTCTTTCTTCTTGTTTTCTTTTTTTTCTTACATCCCCTCCTCCTCCTCCACATTTCTTTATCAAGATCCTGTCTGGAAGACTGTTAAATGTACTTATGAAGCATAATTCATTATTGGGTTTTGAATAATCTATTAAAAGTCTTGAAAGAGTTTCTAATTTGGATAGAAGGTTTTCTCTAGAAAAAAATATTTAGGCTGTAATCATAAATTTGTGGAAAACGTGAGAGATCGCAGTCTCAGAGCTTCCAAACTAGGGAACCTAAAAATAACTACTTAAATCCATCCTGAAGCATGCTAAATATTTGAAATTATTCATGTCATAACTTAACACAGCATACTTTGTGCTTTTGCAGGAGTGTTTTGCTAGAAGCAAGTAAATGAAGTGAAAAACCTGTGTGCACAGTTTTGGACTCCTGGCAGTAGTGAGCTGCCTATGACTTAAGAGGTAGCATTTCCAATGCACAAAGTAATACTGAGGTTATTATTTCATTGGAAAGTGCATGACTGGATGGTGCCATGTGATGCTGATAGGGCTCTTTAATGACTTAACTTCATCCTGTTCCCACATATTTGCACAAATTACATTTGAGTAGAGTATCATTTCTGGTTGGTGGATTCATAGCCTCTGCTGTATGAGCAGAGGTGCAATCCTGGAAATCAGAATGATTTCCTTTATCAGATAGTAAAGGGCAGGCCTACCTCTAAATAGAGGCAAATTAGGCACAGTGCTTATGGTGGAGCAAAGCAGACAGACCACTTTATCTAATCAGGAACCCTGAAAAGTCAGATTGTCAGCTAGTGTTACCATTACGTTCAATTAATGGATGAATGAGGTGTTACTGTCTGCTGAAAGGAGGGACAGAGATCTTCACAGAGGTTATTTCAGGTATCCTTTTATATCACAAGAAATGCCTGCTGCATTCTAATGCCCTCTTCTCCTTTCCCAACAACCATTTACCTAAAAGAAATAGCCCAGTCCTAACCCAGGTCATAAGGCATCTTCCGTCCTGGCAGGCTCACGTTATCTATCTCAGAAGCCTTAAGCTGGCTCTTAGCAAAAAGAGCATAGCACTCTTGTATCTCAGTCTTACTGACTGTGACAGTGTCACTGTTTATCGTATTAATAGCAAAAACAAATCAGTCTAGCCGCAAAATAATTTTATTTTTATTGCTCTAACCTACTTGCAAATATCGGTTGGATTATGAAGACCAGGTTTGGAGGTACTGACCCCAAATACTTCAAGCAAAAACCATTATGAATGCAGTTTTCAAAACTTCAGTTGCTATCCCTGCTCCTGTGTTTGTAAGAGGATCAAGGCAGGAATTTATATGGATGCAGAAACATACTGTGGCAAAACTAACTAGCACAGCTCTTTTCTAACCATTTCTAAGTTCATACTTGCATATTTTCATCCACAATTTTGCAGAAGCTTGATTAATTTTCTAATTTTTTCCAGATATCTGTTCCCTCCAGTCCACTGTTGTGGCAGAGGTCTTGTATCAATGCACCACTAATCCTAGGATCATTATTACCTGAAACTTTGGGTCTAACCCTAGCTAAGATTCTCTCTCCACAGCTGGTATTGAGCAACTTGGATGTTTCTCCCTCTTACTCATATGCAGGCATGGGATCATTCTCAATCTGTCAGAGTCACAGGCTGAGGTCTGAACACTGCTCTGCAAGGCACTCAGGTAAACGTTTATTAGTTAGTTACCCACTGGTGAAATCTGTTCTGTTCTGTTGGAAATCTGCATGTTCTGTTTGTGGTCTGGCTAGGAGATGTTTCTGCCTAGCCATTCCCAAGGGATATTCGTGTTTCTAGAGTGAGCTAGGGGTCAATTGATTGCCTTGGGGAAGGAGTGTGATATTGTAATTAATTATCACATGTATGAATAATGGTTAATCTTCAGTAAAGTATGACTACAAAAAAGAATTCCTGAGGGAAAATGGGTGTATACTTATAAATCCATTTGGAGATGGTCCTCACTCAGTGAAAGGGATTCATGAGATGGAGATCATAGCCAAGAATTGTATCCAACTGTCCAAGAATCCCAACAGCTTTTTAACTAGATGGAACAGAAAGGAAAGCTCTGGGGACAAACTGAAAATTAGATGGGTTTAAACAGAAGATTTTTACATTTCTGTAAAAAACAAAACTTTTAAAAATTCTGTTTCAGATCTGACACCAGTAATTTGTAAGTAAATAGTTGATAAAATACTTCTATTTGTTTTTCATTTTAATAAATTTAAAAAGGAGATTTAAGGTGTGGAGTTATGCAGTAGCATTGCAAGGAGACTGCAATATGCTGCGATAGTATCCTGCTGTAATTGTGCTAGTAAACTGTCATGTCATACAAACTCAGAAATATTGAGTAGTAGTGTTCTCTGAAGGTGTGTGGGCTGTTTCAGCATCTGGTAGAACAGATTTCTTTTTTGAGGGAGAGAAGGACAAACATTAGCCAGAGAAGAGCTGTGAAGAATGTAGGAAAATGCTTGATCCCTTGGGATCTCCTACATATCACTAATTAGGTGATGTATTACAAATGTGGTGTGGATAACTGTAGTTTATCATCAGCAAAATTAATGAGTCCTATCTAGGTGACTGCTAGACTGTTCTATCTGCTCATAGGTGTCAGCTATGAGGGAAGAACAATGAAACTAGTCAAACAAAACCACCACAAGCGTCTGGAGCTTAATCATAAGAATAATGAAAGTAATATTTGTCAGAGGACAAACAAGGACTTTGAGGTGTACTTGGTGCTTTCACAAAATGAAGTTTGTGTGCAAACTTTAATGCTGCCAGGATTCTTCTTAGGAACAGAGCACAACAGAAATGGATGCAAGAAGAACGGACTTGTCTCAGTTTGAAGGTGTTGGCAACACAACCTATACTGACAATGACTTTGTGTAGAATAGCTGTGACTTCAGATGCCATATCAACCTCTCTCTCTCAAAGAATGGATAATGAAAGACATTTAGTTTTTTAAAATTTTGAGTATGCAGTTATCATTTCTGATGTTCCTACACTTCCGCCTCCCCCACCCCCCCATTTAAAGATGTCCAAAGTTAAAATTCTGTGAATACACTTGTGGACTAGTATAAATATTTGGTCAGTTTTCAGTTTTAAAGACACTGACATAAAAGGAACAAGCAAAGATTACAGAAAAGTAAAACAGAATTGCAAAACCACATGAGATTGGTATAAACTGACTAATGTTCTCAGAAAATCATTATAGTTATATGAACATTTTAATAACATTTTCTGTCATCTTTTTGATGTGTCAGACACATTCAAGGCAAGCTTCTCTGCAAACTCTGGTCAGCTTCAGAGTTCTGTACTGAGTCCTTGAGTTTGCCATTGCTGACGTGTAAGAGGCAAGAGTGCAACAGCTGAATGTGCAAGTACACAGTCTCCATTCAGATACAGTAAAGATTTTGGAAGATATCTGTCTGTGATTATCCTCTCCATAGTCTTGTACTTGAAATCACTATTTGCTTGTATTATATTGATTGTTTTTTCTCCATTTTTTCTTTTATCAAGTATAATATTTTTTGTATTCAGGTAACTTGACACCAGAATCTCATTTATTTTCTGCTAATGTTGTTGGTGATTATTGTGAAGATTGACAGTAGCAGTGGCTTAGAGCTCTAATTATCTTATTTTAGACATTCAAAAATATTTGAAACAACTTTTATAAAAAAGAGTGAATTAATGTTTTCTGCAAAATAGAACCTTTCTGATTATAGTTGACAAGTAATTTGCTTAGATAATGCAAGAAACTCCAATGCTTTTGTGTAGCTCTACTCACAAACAGAAGCAAATGAATGTGATGTTCAAGAAAGTACAAATTGTTTTCTTAATGACAAACACCATGTGATGATAGATTTATTTCAATTCTTTGTGTCATGACTTGACAGACTATTCATCAAAATTGACACTTGGAATAGAGGACTATTTGGAGAGAAAATTTAATGATTCTTGAATGACCACCAACATTGTTCTCATGATAAATCAGAGGTACAGCAGGTTCAGAAACTCATCAAAAAATCAGCACTTATGGTCTGTACAGGATATGCCAGGAACTTATACATTCTCAGAGTATGCTTCACCTCTGAGAACAAAGTCCAGCTGAGAACTTTAATCTAGTTTAATTTTAAAGTCTGACTTTTCTTCCCAGAAGACCTTGTCTGTGTTCAAGTCTCTACTCAAGCCAGCATAACTTGAAGAAGAATTTTCAAAGCATATGCCTGACCAAGATTACTTTCCTCTTTCTGTGCAAATATTTTTAATGAACTGCTTCTGTGTCAAAAGGAGATGATGCCATGCCTTTTAATTTGGTGACCCAGAAAATTCTATGATGTTGATGTGACCCAAGGGCTCGTGCATTAAAATTAATCTGTGACAGACACTGTATATTAACATGATACTTGATACCTTGCCATAATAGTTTCAGACGTCATACTTTTCATCCTGTCTCTGATCCTTTCTGGAGAGCAGAGTTCATGGCTGGGAATAGCACCCTGAAAGGAAATTCAAGTATGCAGCATGAGTGTTGCAGACCAGGACAAAATTGCTTTCATTTCTGTAAAAGTGAGTACTTCTGGTTGCTGAAATTACTGAATGGATAATTCTAAATTTGAATAAATGTCAGCTCCAGATGATTGACCTGTTCCTGCTATTTAAAATGTTTAATGAGACACAGATAAACAGGATGGTTGTTGCTAGCAAGTTTTTCTTTAGCAAGCATTTGTGACATTGTTCTAAAGAGAGACTTTCAAGTTTCATGCTCTTGAATTGACCTCTAATTCAATTTGCAGTTGCTGTCTTTATTTTCCTAGCCATGCCCACCTTGACATCCTCCTATGGTTTGTGTTGCAAGGTGACTTTCTTTCCCCTTATGTAGTGTAGATCTACGAGATGGATGAGGTAACAAAGGTGAACAGAGCCTATTCATTTCTAGTAGGTGCAACACAGAATTGTCCTTCTCATTTGGCAGCTGGAACTAAGTTCAGCTCACTGATAAGGCATAGAATTAGCTCCCCATAATGAAAAACATCATTGTTTGTTGCCAGCTCACTGAACTGAACAGGCTCAAGGTATGTCTGAGCAGCATCAGCTAGTAAGTACACAAGAAAAGGACTGCGTGTGCCTTAGATACCTGCACACCCACAGCCTAAAGCCAGCGTGCTCAACCCATAATCACAGTCAGGATGACTGTGGCGTTAGTCAGGGGTCAGCAGCTCTCAGCAGGTGTCTAAGTATCAGCTTGCTAACTCAAGTGGCAGGAGGATTCATGGTGGTATCTTTACAAGAGGAAGGTTGAAATAGTAGTGAAGAACCCCTTGATACTGACTTTTTGGGGTTCCAAATGTTGTATAACTATGTGCTGACCTTCTTTTTGCGTTGATTTTGTCTGCACAGCCAAGCAGTAGACTGGCATGCTGTGTGCACATAGACCAAAGAGGATGAGCTGTTGAAACAAGTCGCACATGCAGTGCTCAAGCTCCTTTACCCTATGAAGGCATCGTGGATCTTGGCCTCTAACCTTTACTAACGCCTTAGCCTTTGGGAGCTCATGATCTTGTAGGATTTGTGGTGGGCATTTAAAAAGACAAAGCTAGGTGGCATTCTGTCAGGCTATTGCGTGGTATGTTCTTCCATATGAAATTGAAGTTTAGCCATTCTATAAAGATTGCATTGTAAAAGACAATCCCAATGTTCCTTGTTATTTCTGGTGGGTTTTATTTAAAGACACATAAGAAAACCAGTATGTTAACAGCAGATTGGAGATTTTATTTTGGGATTGTTAGCTTTATTTATTTTATTGGCAATTCTCTTTTATGCTTAGAAAATATCTTATGAAAAAGTTTAAGGACTTTTGTTTATTTTTACCATTGCAGAGGATGTCTGGAGGAGTGTTTTCAAGAAGAAAATTTACAGTTTTGAAAGTTCAAGTCAAAATACAGCTGAGTCACCATATTTTTACTCAGTTTTTACATATGAAGTCCTCCTGAGAAATGCTGGTTTGGGATACATAAAATACTTTAAAAAAACCCCAAAACAGCGGTGTCTTAACTGTATTTGTTGTTGGAAAGGACTGATCACTCAAAGTGGTCGAAACACTGTTCTAATTCCTGTTGTGCTCCAGAATCCATATGCACGGGTGTGGTGGGCGAGATACAGTCATCACCATTCCCACCCCAGAGGTAAATTCATTGTGCAGCTGGGTGGGTGAGCATTGGGAGGGTGGAGTGTGGCCAGCACACTCTATCTCATAATCCACAAGTTCAGATTTTGTTTTTTAGCATTCTGTTGAACTTGTGAGGGTTGTAACTCAGGTGCCTTATGGGTACCTATTGATTATGGTCTTTGTGCAGCAATGATCTATATTCACTTATATGGCACTATCACTTGTTTTCTTTTTATGCAAGTGAAATACATTTTCATAATTTAATCTTTCATGTCACTGTTTCCTTGATCTATTTACATTGTGAACTGTAAATCTGTGATACACAAAGATGACATTGGTTTTTAAATGAGAAAATCAGCTTATTTTTGGAATGAAGAGCTTAATAACTTTGAGAATGAAGTGAACAAATCAGGCACTGGAAAGCTGAGATGGCAATATCAAACAATATAATGAACAAAGTAATCATTCTAGGAACAACAAAAGAACAGATAAGAGTGAAGTTTATCTTTGCCCCTAGGGAAGCACTATGAAACAAAATACAGAATT
Organism: Eulacestoma nigropectus; assembly: GCA_013397775.1. Classification (NCBI taxonomy): domain Eukaryota; kingdom Metazoa; phylum Chordata; class Aves; order Passeriformes; genus Eulacestoma; species Eulacestoma nigropectus. The sequence continues at coordinate 355,361 of VZTE01004942.1, read as the reverse complement.
GCCTGTTTTCATTAGTGAGTTAAAAAAAACCCCAAAACACAGCAAAAAAACCCAACAAAACACTTTATCAGTAATAGGAAAGAAAATTTGTTTTGCTTTTTAGATTACGTTTTCTGAGATCAGAAGAGTATATAATGTATATTAAAGTTAGCACTTAGTGGATTTTTTTCAGTGCACGGTCTTTATTTATGTTTGTTAAAATGATGAGATTGTAACACTGAACTTTTATTAGAGGATTCTATATCTGTTTGCTATATCTCCACAGGTGTATGTTGGAAGAAACCTTAGGGATGAAAGACTGTAGTACCTGATGAGTTAGTTAGATGGACTGATGGATTTTATATCCAAATCACCGAGAACCTGCAAAATCATGTACAGTAGTGTTTTAATGCAGACAAACTGTGCAAGGATGAGTTTTGACAAAATTTCTCTAAAACCTAAATTTCAGACTTAAATCACTGGTTTGAATTTTCTTGGGTCCAAACTAAGGGAACAAGTTACACAAAGCTCTAAAATGTCAGCCATATTCAATCACATAATGGTGTACTGCACGTCTGTCTTGCTGACTGGTGACACATCAGCTCTTCTCTCTGAGCTCTGGTGTAGCTTGCAGGCTACAGCAGGTATCTCTATAGTAGACCATGTCTAAACATCATAATTAAATCAGCACTGCACAGCCAAGCAGGCTCCTGAAAGTGCTTCTCTGGCTATGTTTCAACAGCCATAATTCAGGAGAGTGGTTTTCTCTAAGTTATATTTGATCTAATTTACTTTTATTAATTATTATACAATTAGTGCATGGAGAAATGCTAAGTTCTTGCCTCACGCATCTCCCAGTTGAAAGGCCTCACCAGTTCTTACTCAAATCAATGAAAGGTTACCACCAGTTTTGATGAAATTTGTTTAGAATTTGAAGACAGTATTTCTGGGATTATTGGAATGAAGAGATGCTAAAATGGAGAGCTGGCAGGCTTCTCAGGCTTCTTAAAGGGTGAGAGGATGGGAGTGCCAAGAGCGTGGGTGAGACACGGCTCTTCGGTGCCAGGTTTCGTAAGGCCTGTCATCCTTATCAGTAAGTGTCTTGATACTGATCCCACTGCTAATACTGTTTCCTTCCTTGGGTTTTGAAACATGCCCAGACTGATATTAGATAACTTCATCTTCTGTATTCGTACAGGATTAACAACAACCTTTATTATATTAGCATAGAATTAGTCACAAGAAAAGCACATCTAACTCCTTACAATCGTTCCCAGGTTTCTTCTGATTTTGTGCTTCCCCTTTCTTTTGTCTGTAACTTTCACCCTTGGTGCTGGGATCCTCTCTTGCTTTATGTCCGTAACTTATACCATTCCAGCAGAATGAAATGGAACCTAACTTTCATCTGTGCCTGCAGATGTTGCAGTAAGAGCATGCTTTTTCAAATCCTACCTTTACCCAGTGAGAGTTGAAGATGGTAACTATATCCAGAACATCATCCATGAATATTTTTATAAATAGAAACAGCAAAATCCATTCGATGAGTTTTCAAATCCTGCACTCAGTCATTGTTCATAAATTTTTGAATGGATGAAGAATAATTTGAATTTATTAAAATATTAATGAACATTGACTAAGTTAACATGAAAGTATGGGGAATGTTTCATAAATGAAGAAGCACTCATTTATATGTGAATACTATTTTTCTTGTCCAGTAATGTGTCACTGCTAGAACATGTAAGAACCGCAATTTGTCATCATGTCAGGAGATGCAATACTATTATTTTAATGAGTAACGTGAAAGCACAAATAGCAAGTGTGAATAACATTGTGAGGAGTAAGATGTAAATTTAATAATATTACATAAGCGTTGGTAATATTTTCACATAAATGATACACTAAGCTATTTTGTTTTAGAAAAAAATTATTAGAAATAATTAGTAAAATTGTATATATGTATTTATATATATTGGAAATTTATATATTTTGGAAAAAGAAAAAGAGCAGAAGAATGTAGTAAATAAATTTTATTTTTTAATAATCTTCTTTACAATTCTCAAATTTGAAAAAGATTGTCAAAAACGGCAACAAAAAAAAGAAAAATAAAGAAAAAAGAGCATTATGGGTTTAAATGGATACAGCGAGGGAAAATTTTAGGGAGATATTATTAAAAAACCCCATGCTTATAGAAGGTGTTTTGTTCATACTAAAAGTTTCGACTCATAACAGTCTGCTACATAAAGAAAGTATCGCTCAATGCTTTCTGACATGTTAACAGTAATCCCGATTCTCTAATTGTTCTTCTCTTGTTGCAGTGGAAGATTCAAGTGATATGGTTGCCTCCAGATTTTAGACTCGCTTTTGAATACTGTAAACAAAAATTTTCATTTTCACTGACATTTATGTTCCTCTCTTCGTATGAACTTTTGTCAACTTCGTATGTTCTCTAGTAAAATCTTCTTTTATTTCCTTGTCCCTGAGCTGAGTGTTGAGTTAGATCTCTAGAGGGTAGAAAAACAAGGAAAACAAGGAGCAGTGTGGAAGCTCCTTTTCTGAACGGTGTGCAAGGTCTTAAGCATTTACAAGACTAAGCTTTTCTTCATTTGGGAAAACTTAGTTATCCTTGTATTTATCCTCCTTTACTGGTCACCAACAGGGCTCAGAAGATTAACAGTTCAAAATTTTACATTTCTATGACTCTTTCTAGCTGATTAAAAGTACTTAATATTCTTCAGGTAATTAGTAAAACCTCAAGAAAAGCAAACGCCATTTCCTGCCTCCCCTGCAAACCTAGCAGCCAGGCAAAGCAAAGCTAAGCATTATACTTCTCTGCATTTGGAAGAAAACCTAAAGCCTCATGACCTCATCTTCACTTCAAATTCACTTCTTGGTGACAGGGGTGGTAGATGACACTTGTGAATACTTCTGAAAATTAGATGATGTGTTAGTACCAAAACTGGAGTTGGATGAAAATATGCTTTTAATGTGTTAAGTATTCTTTAAGAAATCATTGAGCTTTTTTCTTCTTTTTCTTTTTCTTTTTCTCTTTTTCTTTTTCTCTTTTTCTTTTTCTTTTCTTTTTCTTTTTCTTTTTCTTTTTCTTTTTCTTTTTCTTTTTCTTTTTCTTTTTCTTTTTCTTTTTCTCTTTTTCTTTTTCTTTTTCTTTTTCTTTTTCTTTTTCTTTTTCTTTTTCTTTTTCTTTTTCTCTTTTTCTTTTTCTTTTTCTTTTTCTTTTTCTTTTCTTTTTTTAGTGTTTTTTCTATCTTGCATACCTCTTAGGAAAAGAGGCATGCCCCTTTGAACTAGAATTTCCCCTTGGAACTAGCAGTGTAGCTGCAAAAATACATACCAGAAATACAGGACTCAAATAATTCCTTACCTACTTACCCACTGAACTAGGAGCAAGGGTGAATAATCTTCAGTTTCTACTATTTATAGCCATCTATTTTTGTATCAATAATTAAACACTGACTAAAGCTAGAAACCAGGACAGGGAATTCCAGCATCCCAAAGACAGTAGGAGGCCTCATTTTCTCACCACCTTTAGCTGAAACATTTTCATTTTACTATTAAAGCATGTGAGACAGGCACCATGGTCCAGAGGGTGTCACAATTAATAGGCATGTGGGCACCACAGACTCATATTCCCACCCCAGTGAAGAGTTCATTAGTCATACAAGGTGGAACAGGTCACCCCACCCACAATGACCACTGACTTGACCGTAAATGCATGCCCATGGGCCTTGAAGACTGATTGAACAGTTTGTAGCCTGTGTTGCACAAGTTTTCATGTTCGGGGGAGAATTTTAATTTTTATCATAATGTCTGTACAGGGTAATTTGTCTCTAACCCTGCTGTGGACACAGCTGGAAAAAAGGCCACAGCAAAATGGAATTCATGTTTTTGCAGAGTTTTCGTTTTCATCAGATTAGCTTCTTTCTGGAACAATATCTTCTGGAAAATGTTTCTGAAAGCAAGCCTTGGATACTTACTTGTATGAATCCTGCATGAGTTGAAATCGCCCTGGTAGGTAGGCTGGGTTTTGTAGCAGTCCCCCGGGGCAAAGGAGAGTGAGTTAACATCTCTGTCAAGTTACACTCTGTCAAGTGGCTAACATAGTAGTAGTAGATGGATTTTTGACTAAGGAACACTCAGTGAAGATTTACCAGGTGGTGAGAAGTGACGTTAACTATAATTGCTCTGTGCTCACCTTATGCTGCCCCACAGACTTTTGGAGGCCTTCGTCTGCTACTCCCCATATTACAGATGGATTGTCACCTCCTTGGGGCAGTGGTTACCTTTCCACGTTATGTATGCTTTGCATTATACCAAAGAACTAAGCAAGCCCCAATGGTGGCTTTTACATGCATCTGCAAAATAATAATTCAGCCTCAATAGTAAAAAGTATTTTCTGCTGGGACTATTTGCTGGTGATATGAGAGATCTCATTACAACAATGCCATGGGAGCTATTCTGTTCTGCCTCTGCATCTTTCCTCTCTCCAGTTTGCGAGGACCACAACTTGTCTCAGATTTGCAAAGTGATTCAGTAATTTGCTGATATTTGTACAATGGGCCAGGGACAAAACATGAGAAATAAAAAGTAGGTTTCTCTGCTCCCAAGGTATTGCCTTTACAGTACATCTCTTTTCTCATCACTTCTGTCCTTTTCCCTCCATTAGTTACTCTTTCCCTCATGCAGTTTAGCTCAGCTGACCTTTTTCTCTCCTGTTACTTGGGGATATGGCATCTATTAAGACTGAAACAGAAGCACAGAAATATCTGAACTCCTTCTGTTTTGACATCATGTTTCTGATCATGGGATTTAAAAAAGTGAATAGACTGTTCTTTTTCTGTACAAAGGTATATTTTCTTCTTTCAAGTATGACTCGCATTGTAGCATCAGGATGGCTTACTCTGTGGAGTGGTTTCTGATTCTCTGTTTGCAATTTTATAATTTCTCTGCTTCCTTCAGGTTTTGCTTTAGATTTTTCTTCAAGCCCTATCTTTATTTTGTTCTTTCTCCAGGTTTCACTGTCACGTAAAAATAGTAAGAATACTCATCCCTCTATACCTTAGTTGCTGTTGTGGCTTTCAGGTGGGTTTGGTGAAGAAATCAACATGGTCTTTAGTTGTTTAACATATCTGTAGCTGAACAATATGGTCAAAAAAGACAAGCCTGTGCTTTACAGGTATGATTGTCAGTAGACATGCTCATGACTAAAACCCAACTCCCCTCTAAAACTGACTTTTAATCAGGGTGGAGGCCAAATTTTCTTCCCATTTGTTACAGTTTTTTTTTTTTCTCCAAAAACTCCCTCTCAGAACAGCCACTGGGTTTCACACTGCTTGGATGCTAACAGGCAGGGCTTGTAAGGCTCTGTGCAATGGTATGTGGGAAATTTCACCTAAATTTTAGCTTCAGAATTTGAGTTAGAAATATTTTGAAGTTCTCTTAGCCTGTTTCTTCTTTTCCAGCTAAACATGACTTTTCTATCTGGCTAAGACCTGACTTCAAGATGCTTTGTTCATAGGAAATGGTTTTGATATGTCAAATACATTATTGAATATCTGACCTGAAATCTTCTGTGTTGTCGGTCTTTGCCATGCAATGCTTGACATGTTTGTATCAGGCAGCATGATAAACAAGGATAAAAAGTGATATAGAACAGAGTTTATTGAGTGTATTAATTGAAAATCTATTTCTGCTAGGATTTGTTATTTTACTGACCATGTGCAAGGTCAGATACTGTGGAGACAATACAGTCAAGATGTCTAACACAGTACTATTCTGGAATAAGGTTCTTCTCGGCAACAGTGTACAGCTTCCATTTAAGTGTCAGGAATTGCCAAATAGTGACAAGTAGACTTGGAGAATAATTAGAGAAGTGGGAAAGCGTGTTTTAGATGGTTTTTTATGCAAGAGATCGCGTTATCTTTATAATCAAAACTGTGAAGCAATGCTCATTTGTTATGTGAAGACAGGTTTATTTTTGTTCTATCACTATGAATGATAGATGTAAATTGGATGAAGTTTGATATCTTGATTTTTCTTCTTACATGAAAAGGAAAATAAAAATTTTAATATAATTTGCATGATGAGTGATGAAGTGACATGGGAAGCAGAGACCAAAGAACTGTCATGTGAAAGGAAATTTTATTTAGTCAGGTTATGATCTAATTTTGCATCTAATCAATAATGACATAACCCCTGGGGACAGGCAAAAAGCTAAAGTATAAAAGAAATTTCTTATACGCAAAGATCTCTTTTCACCAGGAGACAGTTGGAATAACGCCCAACTGTATGTCCGCATGATCCAAACCTATTAGTCACGATTTGGTCAATGCTTGTGTTCAAAATCAAACCAGGTTTATTTTAACACTGTAAACATTTAGACATAAATGGGTAAACGTGAACAAGGCAGTTGGTGCTAGAGACTGGACCATGCTGGGAGAGACTGGAGAGGCATTTTCTGGGCATATTCTGCTTGCAGATGACATACGGCTGAAAGGATATCCATGTGAGCAATGGGGAGGTGCCATACAGAGCATAACAGCTACTTAAACTGTGAAAAATACTTTTACTGACTTCGCAATCCACTCCCTATGTTGAGTGGGTGGGGAAGGCAGAAGGCAAAAGGATGAATTTCATGTTTTTGTCCCTTTGGATATCCAAGCCTCCTGTAGCAAGATGTGTTCTCTCCCCTTGGCCCTGGTCTCTCCTACTTTTTCCCCTTCACCTTCTTGAGAATGATTTTTACAAGCATCTGGCTAAAAGTGGAGGAGAGGACAGTTGCCTGTGGGGTAACCTCAGCTGCATGCAAGGCCCAGGGCCAGCCTTCTGCCTTCCCTGGCTGTGCCCTGCACCTGCTTTGCCGTGGTGGAGACTCAGCTTGTGCTCTGTGCAGCCGGGTGCCTGCCTTTGCTTTTTACTCTGTAAACAATTTTGAGATTGGTCTTGTCTTCTATTGAGTTTATATGTGAATTTTCTCTACAACCTTGCGGATATTGGGCAATATATCCTGTCCTTAGCAATAGCCTCTGGCTGCCAGCGTAAGGAGCTGATTATCGTGGTGGTTGAGTCTTTCTTAATTGTCACTGTATATGTTAGCAGACAAATGAAATCTGTAACCTGTGATATTCAAAATCAGGAAGGCAGAATGTGCTGCAAAGACTGACGAAGAATTTGTCATGGAATTTAATATGTGCTATTTGTTTGCTTCTTTGGGGCATTGTGGAAAAACTATTCTTCAGGAGAGATGGGCTATGAAAAGACCAGTAAATCAGGATGATATGTAAGGTGCAATGAACAAGAGGAACTGACAAAGCAGGAGAAAAACTTGTTGAGGCTTATTTCATTGGCAGGGTTTATTAGTGAAGGGGAGGTAGAGGATGAAATATGATGGCCTCTGATATTCATCCTGTAATTTAGTGTGTGCATGTGCACTGCTCTGTTTTCCTTTTCCCCACATTATGCATAATTCAAATATTCTATTCCTTGCTGATAGGAGTTCAGATTTATAACAGTTTTAATTTCTGATCTACTCCTGGTACGTGCTATGTTTATATATTATGTCCATGTATTAGGCCTATTATAAAAAGCCCTTTCTTTCAAAGCCTGCATATATATTGTTCATAACGTGTATGCCAAACATCTCTTGATACAATTACAAAATAGAGTTTCCAGCTCCTGACTAATCATACCTAGTGCATTCTCACACTTAATGCATGAAAGTTCAGCATTCAGACTGATTGCAGTGTATGACCTTGAAGGCTTTAAATGACCAAGTATTTACTACAAGATCATCCAGTAACAGGTGGAAATTGGCTGACTGACCTTTTCCAGCATTTGTTAGTTAACTAGCTCTGTTTAACATTGTGAGCATGAGTAAAACAATATTCTATTATTGATATGCAGATTATCAAACATTAGTGTACAATTTTATTTCCTCTTGTTTCTGCAGTCCTTGGGGTCCCATTTTCCTTATTTCTTAGAGCAGTAGGGAGTGTCTCCTATGGCTTAATTGAAGGGACCCTTTGGATGGCATCTGTGTTCTCAAAGTTGAGAGGTAATCCTGGGTGTGTCATGGGAACTAGGGAAGTTATTGAAAAACCTTTGGATGGGTGCATATTATTTTAGTACATGTGTTGCAGCCCTCCCTGAAAGACTATTTCAAATATGGATAGAAAAATAGTAATTTTTCATAATCTCATGGGATAATGATTAGAATTTGTTTGGTACCTGGTTTACAAGGAGAAAATAGACTTTTTAACATAACCATTGTAAATGAAATGAAGTATGTATGAAGTTCAAAAACTCAAATATATTATTACTCTGACAGACTCAGGAATCCTAATGGAATTCAATACAACTATATGCAATTTCAGGCATTTAAAATATTGAATGTAAAACTACAAAGACATAAAGGAATAATTTGTATAAGCTGTCAGTCAGAGAAGAAATACATGTTGTACAATTTTTTCCATTTGTCATAACTGAAGGAAAAGAAGAGATGTCAAGGCACAATTTTGGGAATGTGGTTTATTTTAAGGGCAAGATAAATGAGTTATGAATCACATGGTTGCTAATGAAAAAGAGAATCTGTCACCTCAAAGTCCTTCATTTAAATCCCAGTCCAGGTTACTGTTGTCACCTGAAGACTGCTGAGATTCTTTTTATCCTGATGATAAAAAACAGCGTGAGGTACTTAAAACAGGAAGATAAAGTGGATAGATGTAAAGACTTTGTTGCTCTCTGATGTCCTGCAGTAAGCTGAAGCTCTTTGAGTATCACACTGCTACCTTTCTGATACACATTCTGTTTGTCCAGATGTTTTTTATGTCTGGATATCGACATCATAATCTTTATCACGGTCACTGTGAGACCAGAGGTCATCAATAAATGTGAATTATTAGCACCATGAGAGAGACTATATACCCAGTACTTACTGCAGGCCATTTAGAGCCAAACACTTTGTTACACAGACTTTGTTCTTTTCCTTTCTTAGGCATGGTATAAAGAAGATTATTAGGAGCAGAAATCATGTTTCTATTCTTCCATCTAAGGTTTGAATTCATGGGTTTGAAGTTTTTCAAAAGTCCAGCTAAATGAAGGAAAGCCAAAGCTCTTTTCATTTAATATACAATTAAAACTTTCAGTTTTCTGAGAATGTTTCTGTCCTCATAATCTGCTGCTTTAGGCAACTTGCTGTATTCTGATTTCTTTACATTTTAGACTGGAAATATTAGCTAATTAGAAAGACATAAAATATCTAAAGCCTATAAGGCACTGCAAACTCCAAAATGCTCTATTCAATAGGTGTGACATTACACTGAGTTTAGCTATAGTCAGAATAGCTATTTTGTTATAGTTCAGTGACGTCCCTCACCGAAGTAAAAATAAACTTCGGAATATACTCTACTGTCCCAGTCTTCCATTCTCACCTGCTTTTGGATAATGCATGTTGGATTCCAAAAAACAGAGCAAGAGATTTACTGCATTCCGTAATGAGTGACTGAAAATGGTTGAACTGGAAGTACACCTTGGAAAAGCTCTAAATCCCTCCATTCATTTGGCTCTTGCTGTTTCTGTATCTTGCTGAGCTGTTTGTATGAGGTGAAATATTTTTATTTAACTGAAGAGGAGAGTAAGTCAACCTAAGGTTACAAGACTTCCATTTGGGCCTGAGGGAAATTCATTAATGTCCACAGCATGTGGCCCTCTCATGCTAGGACTGCCACCTGTCATCAGCTTAGACTGAAAGCTTTGACTAGCAGAAACGTGTGGGAGGGTATGTATATAAGCTGCAGAATAAAAAGAGTATTGCTGTCTCAAGGGAAAAAGTGGAGGATATTTGAATAAAATTGTCTTTTAAGTTCCCCTCAGTAAGTGTCCAGTTAAAGCATACGTAGAATTCTGTAGCTTTTCATTTTCCTTATCTGCAGTCTCTTCCTGTACTGGCTCTTTGGGCTAAGTTGCCTGGAGTTCAGAAAACATAAAAAGTAGTGGCTTAAAATGTGTAAGGGCCTAATAAAGAAAAATGAAGAAGAATTAAACAGGATTTTAGTAAGCCCCACCAACCTGGAGAAGTCCCCTATTAATAAATCAGAAGACCAGAGGGTTCAATAAGTGACTCAAAATATGTGTCCTTTGCCATTACTAATAACACTCTGCTTGAAGGATGGGATTTTGTAATAGAAAGTATTGTTAATAAAGAAGGCTCTTTGCAGCCATTGGGATTTTTTTTTTTCCTTAATAACTGTGGTGCCAGTTGGCCTGGGATTTCCTAGGTAATATTCTGCATTTCTAATGAAGTAATATATTGAAGCTACTGTAGGGATGTGCACACTCAGGTTTTTGTTACTGTTGTTTTTTCAATTACCCTTTTTAATGTAGAAGGTCAAAGGATAAATATTTGAGTTGTCTGAATCTCCTGTGAGTCCACAGTGGAAGTTCCAGCATGATTATTTCCAGAACTGGATTCAGGGGAGCTCTTAGCTGTAGTTGCCAGGTTGCACACATGGAGGCGTAACACATGGGAGAGGATGTCGTGGCTGTCTCGGCATAGGGCTTTGCAGGAGTGAGGTTCTTTCTACCCATTTCATGGAAGGTTCAGCTGCTAGGCCAGACTCAACTGGTGTAAATCCATGTTGTTCCAGTCATATCGTGAAGGTAGAATGACCTTCATTGCCAGTAGAGGTTCTTGCACCCTTACCAGCCATGTGGATGTCAGCAGAGGGCTGATGAACCGGCAGCCTCCTGCTGGCAAATCCAGGCCATTACTCTGGGAGCTTGATGGGACTAAAGTGGTTCTCAGAGCTGTGTCAGAGCCTCAGCCGTGGCCTTTCTCTACTGTGCTGCAAGGGAGTGTGCCTCCTTTCTGTCCCACAAAGTAACTTGCTTTGTCATTCTTCAAGATGCAAACTGATGGGTTCTGCTCCTTTAGCATAGGTCCTGACTAGGGATATTGGGAACTTCCACAGAAACTCTGTTGCAGTCCTGAGTTGCTGATCTGCCAAAACTGAGATTGGACTGCATGAGTTATACCACTAGCAGAAGACTTTTCTACCCACAGTAGTAGAATTTGATTTGAAATTAAATTAAGATAAAAAATATTTTGTATCTTGTTAAAATTACTGTTAAGTCCTATGTGGTAGGTGGAGAGGAATGACTGTTTCTAGCATCTTGACCCCTTCTACTGTTAAAGAGCCTCTTGTCTTCTGATTTCATCACTACCTGAGGAGATAAGAACTGATCATATGTGAGAACTGAAAAAAAGGCAGACACAGTCAGTCCTTTTGCTGCTTAAAAAGGCTGTTCTCAGAATTTCTAGTTCACTGGAAAATTATTTGGAAGGAAAAAAGGTTCAAGTTGGATTAAAAACAAATTCTGTACAAACATAAGTGTTTAGTGAAAAAGCAATTCTGCATTTCTAGCCAGCTTTGTTCTGAGTAGATACCCCTTATTCATGATATAATCACTTGAATCTCATATTTTTTTGTACGTTGCAGGTAAAAGCCAAAACCTTGGTTGAGTTAATTGGCTTCAGTTACATTACTGAAGGCACAAATCAAAGCATATTGTGTGTACTTGAGAACTTCTATTTAAATCATTCATTCACTCTACCAAATAGTGCAGTTCAAGCAGAAAAAGAGGCGAAAGCTGCTGTTTTCTCCTGCATTTTCTTTTTTTT
>VZTE01004942.1:327506-343664 GCA_013397775.1 Eulacestoma nigropectus | reverse complement strand
TTTTTTTTTTTTTTTTTTTGGTAGAGAGTATGAACTGGCTGTTAATCTCTGACACAGAAATGTCTGAATATTTAAACAGAAGGAAAGGTTGTTAAGATGCTTCTCTGATTAAGCTTTTTTTGCTTTAATTTTTTGGTCCTGTTTAATTGCAGATTTTCTTGTAAAGAAATTTTCTTTTGAGTTTCTTTCACATGGCATAGAAGAACGAGCATGACAGTTTATTAACTTTACAACTTTTCTTGTCCTAGTTTCAAATATGAAGAGGAGGTGTTTTTTAATCATGTAATTTAACAGCCATTGGCTTTAGACTTACCTGAGTATGAAGTAAAATATGCCTTCATATTTCAACATCACATAAACAATAGCCCCCTATGTGATAATTATTTTGGAATAGATTATTCCATGTTTGTCAGTTTGAGTTGTATGTTACTGAAAAGAAGCCCTATTTGAAGAAATATCTTACCCTATCGAAATGACTAAGATATTATTTGAGAAAAGGAGCTTAGCTCAACACAAAATAATAGTGGAGTGAGTCATTAGGACAGATTCACAGTGTTTTTACACCAATAGCTTCTTAGGAAGACTTGTTTGCCAGCACACCATGTCTTAGAGTTATTCCTCCTGAAAAATAAGTAAAGAAAATTTACTGTTCATTGAAATACTCTGCATCCTTCAATGTTTGGAACAATGTGGTTATTATTTTATTCAGATTCGTACTTAATAGATCTGGTTTTGGCTAAAGATAAAGCTATATATTTGTTAAGGTGGACTGTAAGACTTCTTTCTTCCGACTAAATAAAATACTTACATAGGTGTGTTCTTTTTCATAAAAATAGTGTTCTCCTCACTAAGAAGTCTGTGCACCTCACTGCAGCTGTATTTCATGCAATGGTCGCAGGAAGAATTTGTCACCAATTCTGCTTTTCACCAAGGAATCACAGTTTACATAAGGCAAAGGAATATTTAAAATCTAGCAGATTACCTTATATTTCAAAATAATTTGTTTCATTAATAAAATAAAAATTTGCCCTTTGCTCATGTGCATAGCATGTACCAGTGCCTTGTTATTTCTGTGTGTTAGACAAATGCCCAGAAACCACCTGAGTAACTGCAGGATTTTCACTATTGATCATATAGTGATTTTCTGTCCCTTTTGTTTGGTTTATATCTCTGTGAGAGGTTTAGAAACAAACCACATCTATTTAACGCCATTTGAGGCCAGTGCAGTTGTAAAAAAATTTCTTTAATTGTATGTGGATCTGTCTGTACACTCTAATTTGACTGTTACAATTAAAATTTATTTTTCTGTCCATTAAAAGTTGACTATGTAAAGTCACATTTTCTTTTTTTTTTTTTGCTCTTCATTGGTCTCATTTTTATATGTCATTTGCTGAATTTAGATTTCAGGCAGGCAAAAGGATAAACAGAAATATGAAGGTACTCATGTCAAGGAGTTGGTGGATATGGTATTTGTAAGGTGTGCCAATGTGCAGCTATGTAGCTATCCTGCTGTTTTCGGGTTTCTGGTAACGTCTCCTTGTATGATTTTTCACTAGCCACAATCACCTTGTCAAAGTGCACAAAGTGCATTTCACACAGTACCTTGATCTGAGACAACTGCTGTCATATTAGTGGCTGGTTTTTCCTTTCGTGCACTTTTGTCATGTCCAAATGTTCTTTAAAAGTTTGATGTAGATTCAGATTTACTCTGTAAATCACTTTTCCTCCATCCAGTTCTTAGTGAACTGGGTTTCTTGGGAAAATTACATCAATCATCAGTTGACAGCGAGAAGGTCAACATAGAAAAAAGTGTTGATGCAAGTGTTGATGCAAGAGCTTTATCACATTTTTAATCTTGTTATTATGACTTATTTCAACTTGTTTAAAGAGAATCTGATTAATTTTTATTATTATTTTATCATTACTAATTATTAATAACGATGTTGCATTTTTAGTACTTACAAAAGTTTATTGAAAAAGGCTTGAAAATACTCAAGAAAATGTTGGGGGATGTCTTTGCATGTGCGTGTTTGAACAAGTGTCTTTTTCCCACTTTCTTAATTGCATTTTGAAAAGTAATGCTTTGCTACAATAGGTCAGAAGTTCCCTTCTTCACATTACTTAATTGCAAAAGAAGAAAAGGTTCTCTGAGTATCTTATTTTCAGATTTGTGTGTTGTTTTTCTTCTTTTCTTGTTAATATTTTTTTTATTTCACCGAATGCCCAGTGAGTCTTTTTGTCCAATGACATAGAAGAGTTCTTTACTCTGTAAATTGTAGTTTTTACTGCTCCCCTAGTAAGAAAGTATAATTGCAGTGAAGGATGATGAGAGATGAGGGTGCTACAAAATAGCAAAATATCAAAAGAAGTTTCAAAAGGCTTTGAAGCAGAATGAAGGTGTCTCTCATGGTTGTAGGCTAAATCTGCATCTTGGAAATGTTACAAGAACTCTTCCTAGTATTTGTGTGGTAAGTAGTCAGAATGAGAAACGAGTTAACAATTCACCTGTAATAACAAGTCTGTTTTGTGATGTTTTATGCTTTGTGGATATTGTAATTTATTGTTGGCCAGTGCTTTGCTGCTGAAGGATGCCTACTCCATATTTGTGGAATTTTTCATGGAAGAGCTTGTAGCAAGCGTGGTAGACAAATAGTGGAGAGAGAAATGCAGATGAAAACTTTGCTCCCAAGTGTTTTCCTAATAATTCAATATGAATCAGGCATATATTAAAGAACTAAGAATTTCTCTGGAGCTGGAATGTATTTTTCAGTATGCAGGGAGAAGTCATGAAGTGGGGGTGGAATATTTACAGGCAGTTGATGAAGAGAAGGGTAAGGAGCAGAGAAGAGTCATAAGGAAAGCTGGTGTAATGAAGAAGGGTGTTTCTTAGAGACAAGTATGAGAGCTGTAAGCATGATGTGGATGAGAGAAGAAGCTAAAGGATATTCAGAAAGTAGAATTGCTTGTTGGTTATGAATATAAAAAAGAAATTCAGAAAAAAACCTAAATTTCATATAAATCATAGAATCATACAATTGAGGTTGGAGGAGATGTCTGCAGATCATTTAATCCACCACCCCCTCCACCCCATGCTCAAAGGAGGATCAAGTAGAGCAGACTTCTTGGGACACTGTCCAGTCAGTTTTTTAATAGCTTCAAAGATGGAGACCCCACAACTCCTCCAGACATCCTATTCCAGTGTTTGACCACCCTCACACTACGAAAATGTTCAGGGTTGAGATGAAATTTCTTACTTTTAAATTTATTCCCACTGTATATTGTCTTCCCACTGGACACCGCTGAGAAGAGTTTGGCTCCATCTTCTTTGATTGCCTCATTACTTGGTGGCAGAGAGGGAAAATGAGAAGGAACTTAGAGGGGCAGCTCTTGAGCTGAACACTTAGTTAAACAGTGCTGAAGCCATCGGCAAAGTATTGCCTACTGAATTCAGAGTAACAGGTCTTTGTATAGTCTTTGTAGGGTCACTTTAAACACACCAGACCCCTCCATTAATGTCTCCTCAAAATGCAAACATTTTAGAGAGCTCTGGAATTTGGCTAGCATCCAAAGTTAAAAAAAATGATCTGAATGCCCTTTGCAATATTCTTTGTTGTTTCTCTTCAGAATAGCTAATTGATATTTTGATTTTCCTTTGTAAAAAATACACTGGATAAATTATATATTGGACAAAATTAATTTATGATATAATTCTATTAGAATAGCTTTACTACAATGAAGTAATAAGAGGTGCATTTGACTGATAATATTTACGTACTCTCACAAGGACCGGATGTTTTTCAAGTTGTGTAATTGGAAACCAAACAATTATTACAATAGGTCAACAACTGTCTATTCTATGAAGTGTACATCATCTCGTTAGAGAAATTATGGGAGATTTTCCATGCTGCTGCGCAGTGCTTTTTGAGATTAAGCAAGGTCACAGAATATGAAAATATGGAAATGCTTGTGTGGCTTTTCTTATCTCTGCAGTATTTTCATCATGAATTTTAGCACTTGCAATTTAAATGTTTGGTTTGGTTTGGGGTTTTTTCTTGCTAGTTCTATTTTCAAATTGTTTGAGAGGATCTCTTCTTGCAAATTTGGTTTCTACAGAAGCAAAATATATGGCTGACATAGTAAAAGAAGAATTTTACAAGAAAATTATTTTCAATCTCCTCTGACTGCACATTTTCAGTCCCTCATAGATTAGTAATTTTATCCCACTCCAGACTAAATGAAAAGACTAAATAACAGAGACTTCTCCCGGCCCTAAAAGATTTTTCTTCTTTCAGTCTGTTTCACTCAAAAGTTGAATAAGTTAACTCATGACAAAATTCAGTATGTATTAGGAGACTGCCACCAGGGTTGAATATATCCATGTATTTTAATTCTGAGGGAATTTCCTCATGATACACAAGTCTTTCTTTCACGCTTTTTAGACAGAGTCTTTAAAAACCAAGAAAGACGTAATGATAAACTCCATTAGTGTGAACAAGGAAATGGCAAGAAAAAAGGGGTATGTTAGAATGGGTCATAACATTTATCATATTTCTACAGAAAAAAATGAACAAACATCTAAGAAGCAAAAGAAAGCTAATGACCTAAAATGACTCCTGTGTGCCATTATTAAATTGTCATTTCTGGCCTCTTGTTTCTCAATGGAAACTGCAAAACTGCAGATGGAACTCAAGGTTTCAAACTAAAGCAAGAAAATCTGTCTTAAGTGCAGTCCAGGTTATGAGAAAGACAACTGTCCAAAAAAAAATTGCCGAAGTGCTTGCTTTCTTAAAAAATATTAAAAAATCATCATTACTTTTAATGTCTTGACTTCCCAGCAGAGTCTGAATTTTATTCTGAAGAAACATGTTTGCTCAATTTTTAATGAGGAGATTGAACTGTTCTTGGGAAGGTCTTGAGTTGAAGTGGGGTTAACTATGATACATGAAGGTCTCAAGTTGTATATTTTGGTCATGCAGGATGTAAACAGCATTTTTTTTGGCTTGTAACACAAACAGCTGTAGCTTAGAGATCAAAGGATGGCTAACGAGTAACAAGCTGTAAAGTGCATGCTATCAGCAGGAAGAGTACAGGGAAGTGCTTAGTGACAAAACCAGTTGTTATGTAATAGTATATGATGACTTTATTAATAAGTTTGTTCTGTAATAATCCAAACAAACCAGAAAAATATTTTTCAACACCCCCCCATGGAAAATTATGTTCCTATTGGTCGCACGATGTCTAGTCCAACATACACAATGCTTCCAAGTTTATTCTTAGCAAATCACTTATCCTCTTGAGAAACTAACTGGTTCAAAGCTGATACTCTTTTTTCCTGGAGACACATATCAGCCAGACTAGGGAAGAGGAGATTTGTGGTGAATGAGTATCTCCCCAAAAGATAAGGAGCTACTTTGTATATTGATCTTGTTGCAGGGAGTCCTGATGAAGGACAGTTGAGCAAAAATTCAACTGACTCTAATGATAATTTGTATGATTTTTGTATCACAGTGAAATGTAAAGATTGTTGTTTTACAAATGGTTTAACAACATATTGTGCTTAAATTCCCAGCATGGAATTTAAATAATGTTTAATACTTTACATAGGAACAGGAGTGCAAAGTGTTTGCCCAACTAGAGTATACTGTTACCAAGCCCATCTGTTTCTGGCAAGAGCTCATACATAAGAATCCTTCTCATCTAATTTAATACACAGATGAATTTGCACTTGTCTTTCTTAACCTCTAACCATTTTTAAGTGAGCAGCTAGGAAAAAAAAAATTTGCATGTATAAAAATATGTAAGTCTTGTTTCATTGTACCATAGAAGACATCAGTTCCTTTAGTCTAGGGTTAGGCTGATCCCCCAGATCTAACATCCCCACTACCCATTTCTTAAGCATCTTCAGGCAAAAACTGATCTTTGCTTTCTGGTCTGTGAGTCCTCAGTGGGTCAGTCTACCAAATAGTGAGCGAGGAAATAACATGGACAGAGACTTTGTTAGGATTTTTTACACCGTAACTGTTTTCGTTTGTCACTTGCACAGTTTTGACCACAGATGTGAGGAGGAGAGGCCCAGAAGTCACCAGGTTATGCAGAGCTTACTAAATATCTTCTTAAGGCTACTTGATGTTTAGGGAGGGTCTGGGGTTCCATAGCATGTGTTGGTGGGGGTGGTGGTCCCCAGATCAGACTGATCCTGTTTTCCTAAGCTTCTGTGACCCTTCTCTGCTAGGGAACTATTCTTCCTTCAGATCCATCAGGTATTTTATCCAACTGTTTTTGCTTCTACAAGATACTTGACTTGAGGCAAGGACAATAATGGGAGCTCACAAACTGGGGGCAGGAATTGTGGAATGCCCTAGATAAAGAGTAATTTGAGTCCATAGCATGACAGTGCCAGCTGAGGTAGAATGTCAAGCAAAATCCAGTTCCCACAGGGCCGTATTTCCAAGCAATGTCATTTGTAGCTCATTACCTGTACTCTGCTTTGCAAACTTCTTGTGGAACTTACTAATTCTTCTATTTTTTATTGTCCTAAGAAGAGAGAGGGAGAATATTTTCCCATTAGTCAATTTTGGTATTTTAAAAGACAACGTGAAAGCTTATTTTAACTAAATAAGCAAAAAAAGGTGGATGTAGAATAATACTGATTGTTACAAAATAGAAGTCTACATGATCGGGGATTACTATTTCCAAATTTCCACAGCAAAAGCAGGAATCACTTCTAAGTTGTGCCGACAGATGCTCAGATTCTGATAATTTCTGGGATTTACTATACTGAAAAGGTCTTCCTACTTGTATTCCACTGTGCCAGATGAATCTTGCATTAACATTCTACATTTTGCATACAAAGAACCTTGTATTTTACTTAATCAGGGAATCGATTCAAAACTTGTTCTTTACACATGGCTGATTACCTCGATAGATTGTAAGGTATTAAATGTGTGAAATAGTCTATAAAACAGCTCCAGCCAATTAATCCTAATTTCACATCTCCAAAGAGGAGTTTTGGAAAGATCCTGCAAATACTTTGTTAGCGAGCTTTCTGAAATGTGCATCCTACCTGTCAATACCATTTATTACTCCTGCTATTTAATTGCTCTTTTATTCAAATTAAATACCTTCCAGCCATTTAAAAAACTGAATTATGTTGCTTCTTCTTGCAATTGTCACACTAGTTAATTAGCTCTTGGCATGCCTGAGTGTCTGAAGAAATTGGTAAAATGATTTGTAATTGTTCAGTGAAGTACAAAGAGGCACTTTAATAAAGCTACATAAATGCAGGAGAATAGATGCGTATTTTAGCCTAATTTAGGTGAAAGTTTTTATTTTATCAGCAAAAAAATTAGAAAAGCTAATTTATTTTATACGCAAGCTATGTGCTCGTCATCTCTGCCTGTACCTGAACTTAGCAAGGTTATAAAACATAGTGAAAACACTGAAAATATAAAATGGGATTTTATAGAAACAAACTGCAAAATAAAATTTTAAAGAGTTCCTCCTGTCCAACCTCTGGCATTAAATTGAATCATCACGGTAGCTTATATTGTAACTGAGATATTTGGAGATATCTGAATGTTACAGCAGCTGGTACCTCAAGATCTGTGAAGCCCCAAGCTCCCAGCTCTGTGTCACAGTACACTTAAGGTAGCTTTAGTACTCTTCACCGGCACAAAGCAGCACTAAAGCCAACCCAAGTAATCAGAAGAGAATTTCCCTGTAGCCTTCCTTCTGGTAGTTGTGAGACTTGTGAGAAATACAAAGGTATTAGACAACACTTCTTCTTTCATCAGTCTTGTTCCTTGCACTTGTAAGTGCAAAGGGGAGACCCCACAAGCTTTCAGTGAATCCCTCTGAGTGATTCTGTCCTTCATGTTACACAGGGGATGACAAGGATTTAAACAGTGTCATGTTTGCAATGGCTGTGTCTAATTGTAAACCAACACACAACCAAAGTTAATTTAGTCAAAGAAGAGGATTGCACTGGTCCAGAGGTGGGGTAGTTTAGTGTTAATTATTCTCCTTCACAGGAAATCCCAGGGCACCTCAGTTTGGAAAGGTAGTTTACTCCACCTACCTGTTAGCTCATTTTTCCTTCCCCATGTAGGATGCACAGTATGCTCAGGGAGAAGCGTAGTGTATGTACACTGAGAGGGAAATGGATCCTGGGAAGCAGGAATTTCAGAAGTGCTGTTGCCTCATAGCTTGCTGTTTAGCAAATGTTCAGTCTCCCAAGGAGTCACGTATCTACTAATGAGGATGCCAAGTGCCTTGTTACTACAGAATTTAAAATACTGCAACAGTGGTGTCAGATAATTAGCTTGACAGACCAATAGATTTTCCAAGAAAGCTGTAAACCTTTTTTTATTGTTATTATTTAGAGCAGTCATTGTAGCCTTTTGATGAAATTAAAATCAATCCAGAAATAATGACTCAGAGTCTGTGGGAATTCTTGTAATTTTGGTCACCTTGTCTAAGAATTAGCTCTGGAGGACTTCCCCCCATTGCTTCCATGCTCACTATAATTCAGCATTCTTTGAGAAAATAATACGTAATTTGATCAAGAAAGACAATACAGCGTGGAAAATTAATTTTCAGAAACAGTAGCCATTTCAAATAACTTTGCAGTATTTACAGATTAAGTTCTTCAACTAATAAACTCCAGTCTTTCCTAACACTCTAATTTTAGTCACTCCTACTCAATTTACGCGTCTTTTCTGAACAAAATTACTGTATAAAATATAGCAAACGCTTTTTATTCACAGTCTCTACTTCAAAACATAATTAAAATGTTTGTTGTAATTTTTGAGGATACTTGCTGCTGAAGCTGGACTGGAGTCGAGACCTTCTGGGGTACATCTCAAGACTCGGCTCATCCTGATCACATCAGAGATGAAAGTCAGTTATAATAAAACCCTCGTAAACTGATAAATGACCAGAAGTGATGTTTATTCCCTGTTACCTCATTAGCTATTATACTTTATCTGCATGGCATAAGAATGTTTTGCATTAGGAGAAGAGTGAATTGCTTTCCAGGAGGCATATTTGTACTGCTCAGGTCAGGGCACCATTGCCACACTGGGTGTGCAGAGTAGGTGTGGGTGCAGGTCAGCTGTGGGTGTGGTGCCTTAGCAGGCAGTTGTGTGTGACAGTGAGCTGGGGAGCTCAAACCAGTTCACATTGTTAGTTCTGCCCAAAATGATTGTCAATTTCCTAGAGTTTTAACTGGATATTACTTAGTTAAACAATATATTCTGTGAAGTTTTCAGCCAGGTAGATTTAAGATACAAATGGAGCATAGCAAGGAACTGTGAAAGGAAACACGGACAAATCACTTTGTGGTCAGTGAAAATGCAGATGTTTCTTCAGACCCCCTCTTGTAGCTGCTGAAGGGAGTGGAGGCATCACGGTAAAATATCCCATTACTATGTCTGGCTTAAGGAAAAATGATCAGCGGATGCTTTTATTTGAATATCATGGCCCAGGACAGTTTTATCTCTGTTTTTCTTCCTAGTATGAATCTTCTAGTGTGCATCAGATTTCAAAAGCATGCCTGTGCCTTTGTGGTGACCTGCCGAGTGGAGTGGGAAGGTGGACGGTTGCCCTAAGGGGGCATGAGCTTCCTTCCATGGGCAGGTTTTCTCTGCAGGTAGTGGGGGGTTTTGCCTCACTAGATAAAGTAGAAGGTCTCAAACTTAGACCTTTCCTAGCTCTGTCTCATCTTTTTTTTCTCTTTCTCCAAGATTACACATTATGTGGCTTTTTTTTCCCCTGTGCAGGCTAACGGGGTTGCAGACACTTTAAAATGGATTTCAGCACCGCTATGGGAGACAAAGGAGAAGACTCTGATGGAAGGATGAAATGACATGTGGACCAGTGCAGAGACAGCTTTGATTGAAGTGAAGCACAGGAAAAGCATAAGAGCAATCACAGGGAACTATTACAGATCTCAGAGGGCAGAATAAAAAGGCAGACTAGGAAATGTTTATGCAGATGGAGGCAGAGGCTTTGTGGAAAGGCTAAGGACACTAAGCACAGAGGATATGTTCAACTGTCCTTTGAGTCAAAATTGTAGTGTTCCCTGTAGGATTTTAGTGGGAACAATTTCAGAAAGGATTTTCGTGAGCTGCATGAAATCTTTAAAATGTTTCTGATAGACATAAGTAAGGCGATGTGTTATCATTGCATTAATAGATAAAGAAATTTGTTAGCAAGGGTGATGCGCAAGACAAAACCCAATGCAAGCAGCTTTTCTGCTGGGCATAAGTGGAGCAGTGTTGGGATACAACCGTTGCAGCTGCTTTTGCTGGATACAGCTGCTTCATCAGTCTGCCCCATATGCAAATCCTCAGATATTGCAGTGCCTTTCACAGCCTGGGGGAGCTTGGAGTCCAAAGCCTCCTCCTTTAGGTGAGCTCACAACACCTCTAAGGCAGCTGAACGCTCATGGAACTCCATCTGCACAATTGACTTCTGCTCAGAGTTTGCCACTTTTACTATGAAATATCTGGTGAGCAATTTCTGAAGCAGTCAATCTTGCAAGGGATGGTAGTTAGTGATTGCAGTGAGCCCATGAAGAAAAGAAATAAATGTAAAAGTTCTGAGGCAACTGGTCCATTCAGAAAGAATGTTTGTGAAAGAAATAAAAGACAGAAGGGAAATCAGGCTTGCTGAAGCTTCTGCATATGTTTTCAATAATACAGAATGAACTGTTATATTTGGCAGGGAGCCATGGAAATCAGAGTGTATAATCTTATAACTAGGAAATTAGGAACTATAAAATGCTTTAAGAGGGAATAAACATATGTACTAAATTATTGTTCAAAGGAGGAGAATTACCAAGACAGCTCTTAGGCAAAGGGTGAGAATGAGAAGAGAAAGGAAAATTAACTGAATCTTTGTATTTCCTGCAGAATTTTCCAAACCAGGCTCTTAACAGGTATTTAGGAAACTTTTGAAAAAAAGCCCCAAACGTTTATCAATGGCTTGGGTAGCTTAAAAAGGAAGATGTCTTTCACTGCAGTTCTTATTGGGCCAATGCAGAGGATTTTGAGTTTAAAGAGACAAATAGATAAAGTGTATATTTACTATCTCACTGTATTTAACTGAGGTGAGACACAACATCAGTTCAGAAGGTGTAGTTGTGTGGCTGTCTTTATGGTTGAGGGTGTTGTGACCAAGGGAAGTATTCTTCCTTGTTAAGGATGGATAATAAAGAGCTACTTCCAGAAAATGAGTTTGGAATGCATACTGTATTTGTATAAATAAATAATAAAAGCTAAGGGAATTTTGTGTGCTGCCAATATTTCTGAGTTTTGTGATTCAGGTACTTCTCTGATTGACTCCTTTTTGTAAGGGCTTGTGCCAGAATGCAGAAGAAAAGCTAAGTCAGACTGGCAAGTCCAACTTAAGTGTGTCATGGGGTTAATTCCACTGAAGTCTCTGATTATTTGCAGAAAAGAAGATATAAACAATGTGTCAAATGGGAAACTTAGCTACTTTGAGCATATGTGTTAATTCAAGTGCTGGATGAAGTAGCCTGGAGTACAGGTGGTGTGTTTCTGCCTTCCATCTTTCACACAGACTATTCAGTTAGCTCTTTCTGTCTGTGTGATGGTGGTCAAATAGATAAAAATCTGCTGTTCTGGGGGAGAAATCGATCAGAGTAATGTTATTGACCACAGTTTGACTAAAGCAGTATGACCTTCTCAGAACAAAACAGAACATTATTTTAAAATGATAATTGGCAGAACGATCTAAGACAATAACAATATAGTATCATCTTTATCTCTTTCTAGCGGGAGGCAGTCTTGCAAAGTGTGTTAGCTTTTATGTTAAGCCTCCTTAGATTTGGAATGAAATGGTAAAGATACTTCATGCAAATTTCTCTGAGACAAGGCTGTTTTCATCTCATCTTGATAAATAAAGGCAGAGAGAGGTTTGCTCTACTTCTACTGCTTTCATTTTACAGTTTCTTATCTAGTGGCTTCTCTCAGTTGCCCAGTTCAAGCAGCAATTCCCCTTTCTGTGGTGCATGTGAGAGCTGAAGTAATGTTTTAAGCCTGAAAATACTTGTTAAGTGCATTGTGCTGACCTCAGTGTATATCTTGGTGAACAAAATTCCTTGTGAGTTGCAGTCTGTGTGATCAAGCCTTACATGTAAATAAAGGCAAAGAAGAAAATTTGAGTCCATTTGTACTCTTGAAACATGCTTAAACATCTGATTAAATAGTTGTCTATATCAGGGCTAGATTGTCCAAATATGTTGGACATCTTTCTCTCTATCATATGTTTATGGTTAAACAGATATATTTACTAGCCACAGTAGTTTTTAAGTCGAGGCTAAGTTCTGTAAAAACATATGCTAACTGTTATCACAAATATAAATGCCAATTTCAGTGAAAAACAAGATATGCTTCTTAAATATTGTCTAATTCTGAGAATTCTGAAAGAGTCGTTTAATTATGAACTCAATAATGATGCTGCTGTTAAGCTGTCTTCATGTTGCAGCTTGGATCCTGTGCTCTGGTTTTGATGACGGGCTCCTTGTTAGACCCATCAGCTTCAACCAAGCATTTTATAGCGTTGGATTGCCTACTTCAAATTATATATAGAGTAGGAGGGAGAAATGAAGGCAATAAATCAGTCAGAGAGGGTTGGTGTCCTACAGAAAAGAACTTTTCTGTGGGGTTTTTAACAGGGTGGAGTAAGCAGTTAAAGAATGACTTACTAGCTAGAAAAGCGGACTTCTTTTTTGACTTGTGGCCCATGGTCCACCTTCATCATTTCTCACCAGCTTCGTCGTCGTCATGTGAAAGAGAAGTTTGTGAATAGTGTTGTTAATTCAGACTGCAAACTCACAAAGGACTATTTACTCAGGTGTCATGAGCTGAGACCACAGTCTGGTCTTTTCTATTTCATGCTGGCAATTCAGACTATAAGCTCAAGAACTGATTTTATTTAAATAGAAGACAAAATTGAAGCTGTACTAAAGATCAGAGTTTGGAGCACGAGGTGATTATAGAACCTTTCTGAGGTGTTTGCTACAACAACAACAACAACAACAACAACAACAATACTAATAATCATAATAATATAGTAGGGAATCATGTTTTTTTCCTGTTTCTATCTAAATGTGTGGAACACTAGAGTGTTAGTCTGCATAAATACAAATGGTCCATGGTGTTTTAACAATATAGTATTTCCTTAAAGGTGGGTAAAAATATCCAAATAAAACTTACTGCAAAGCTTGTTTTTTTCTCCATGTTTTTAAAACATTTTAAAATAAAAAATAATCTTATTAATGTTACTTATATTATTTTTATATTTTTACTGGACTAAAAAGGAAATCTATCAAAGTACCCAGTTTAGCAGAACATATTTTGCATTTGCAGATACAACTTTTTGCTTTAAAACATTGTTCCTTGCAGCTTCTGTCTAGATTCAAAAGGTGTGCTATGTGACCTCTCTGATCAACTACAATGTAACTCAATTCATGAATAATAACTAGGAAGTATTAGCATGTGCCTGTGTTTATCCCTTTAGGCATTTAAAAATGGCATAAACATTGAATACTGTACACATTTAAAAGACTGGAAATCTCCTGGCGTAGGTGCCTTAGACAATAGACAGATTAAGCTTCTATAATAATATAATCACTCTGAATTATTTGTCTCATCCTTCTCATTTTACAATGTTGCTGATAGAATATTCTGTTGCATAAAACATGCTCCTACTTTTTTTATATATCATAGCAGTTAGCTTAGATCTCTTGGGAGAAATAAAAATAGGTATTTATTTATATTTTGACTTTTGAACAGGCAGAAAGAAGCTCTGTAAACCAGATATGCTCCCTTTGATGAACTGTAATGTAAGTAGAAGTACAGAAAATGCTGGTTTAGCTTAACTCAGTTCAGAGGCTTGTACTTTTGTATGCCAGGAGCAACAACAGAGGAATGGGGTGTCAGAATTCTGCTTGAAAGATTTAGTTATAAAAAATTATGATTTTAAAAAAATTGAGGCCTCCCTAAACAGACAAGGAGTATTTTACTGATACAACCGTTGAAAGTGGGGCAAAACAGGAACTTAATGAAAAATGCAGAAAATTAAGTATGAAATAATGAAATTTTGCAGTGAAGGAGAAGAGACAGAACATTTTGTTGGATTCTACTTTTCCAGCTAAAGCTCAGACCTCCCCATATGGTCAGAAATATAATCTCTACCATACATTACAAGAGTTTCAGCAAAAGATGGCCAAAGAAACGAGAATGCAGAGTAGAGGCAGCACATAGCACCAAGAGAGGAAGTCGAAATAAATGGTTGTAGTCCCAAGGCACTGTCTTGAGACTTTTGGTCTGTTGGGTTCTGTGGTGTTCATCATAGCTCAGCTTCAGAAGGAGTCAGACGTTTATTCTGAGTGGATTTATGAATTACAGTTGAGCTGATGAAGAGAAAAATCAGACTTTATAAGGTAGTTGGCAGAACAGAATCTAATATCCTTCACTGCAGTTTTAAACCAGTACCTAGTCCAAGAAATAATTCTTAGGTATTCTACAGTGATAAAATTAAGCTGTAGCTCAAGCAGAAAATACCAGCTCATCTTGATTGCAGGAAGTGATCACAAAGGCATGGAATCAGCCTAATCAGCACCTACAGCCTCTGCAATATTTTTTCCCCTGGACATTTATTTAACCCCTTACTCCTAGGCAGGAACGGCTCAGAGATCACAGGGCTGCAACAGTGATACACGCTGTTCTGTGCACAGCATCTGGCTCCTGGAGTAACCTGGCAGCTGCTTCCCTTGTTCTCCATATCACCCTCCCTCTGGCTTCCGTCTTTATTCTTCCCCGTGTCTGGCAGCCAACACGGCGTGCTCACGCTGTGCACATCTGGCGTGGAGCAGCATCCCCTCCCCTCATCAGGCTGGCACAGCTGCTGCTTCTAAATGGGACCTGGCCAGGCAACTGCTCCTAATGATTCCCCCGACTGCTTTTTTCCACTTACTGATACAGCTTTCCTATTCACCACCTGCTTGATTTCCCTTCCCCAAACACCCTGCTTGCTCAAACCCACATTGAATCCTCTGCTCCCGGCAGCCTGCACACTAAAGCCATGCTGATGCTGTTCTCCCTGGGCTGATTCCCCACACCTCCAGCTCCGCAGTTATTGCTACTGTCATTCTTGGATTTAAAATAGCAAACCAGTGAATGGAAGATTGGTTCTCTTGCTCTGTGTTCTACTGTGTTTTGATTCTGATCTTGTGCCTGCAGGTTAATACTAGAAATAGGACAAAGCAGCACCAAGGTTCTGAGTTACAAACTAAAGTTTGGAAATTGGGGTCTTGAACTGATTTTTGGGCCACCGCTATCTCTTATGATATGAAAAAGTTAATTCTAGTTGTTGTGTCCTTGTGTTGTGGTGGGGACTGTCCGATAGGTGCAGTCAGTCTTATAGTTCACTTCTGTAGTAATAACTTGGGCAGCAAAACTATGAAACACCCAGTCAACCACCTAACCACTTTAGAAGACTTGAGACTGCTGCAGACTTTGTTTTGGAAATCATCTCTGTTTACTGTTTTACCACAAACCATGGCTAGTGAGGAATTTTACGATAATGGATTTCTTTCCCTTTTGGTAGGAGCTGCTTGCCTTTCTCTTTTCTGTTTCGAGAGAAAACATACTATATTCCAAAATTGAGTTGTTTGGTTTTTTTCTCAAAAGCAGAGAAACCCAAGACCCCAGAAATACCTGGAGCCTGGAAAGTTCATCCAGGATGTGGGAATCTGATGTTCAGTACTAGGAACTCGGACTAGGGAAAAAAATACCAGTACCTCATATTCTGTATGAAACTGAAAACTTAGGATGCTCTTTCTGTCTTATCTTTTCCACTTTAAAAAAAAAAAAATTGTGCCAGACTGCAGATGTATTTCATCTGTGTCAGGACAGTTCCTGTGGATGCAGAACAGTGAGATCTAATTCTTGAATCTGAATCAGGTCAAATCCAAATATGTATTCAGCTCTCATATCCCAGGCTAATTTCCAGGCTGCTAGATGACCACTAGCACAGCATTTGCCATCCCTGGGTTTTTCCAAAGTACTAGGACAAGCACAGGTCTTTCCAGTAGCAATAAGGAACATTCTGAAATCTAAAAAAAAAAAA
>VZTE01004942.1:275812-327486 GCA_013397775.1 Eulacestoma nigropectus | reverse complement strand
AAAAAAAAAAAAAAAAAATTGGAGCAGAGATTCCTTCCTGACAGTGCTGCATGCGTTCCTGCTACCTGTGCCTTTCAGGTGTGCATTCCAAGCCCTGATAGATCAACAACCTTTCATATGCATTGATGAACTGAAAGGATTGCAATTCACTTAAATATCCAGAATATGACATAGAGTAGCTTTAGCCTTTTAAAGCCATCTGAGGCAGTGCAGTAGGAACACCAGCACTGTTGAAGGGGTCAGTCCCTGTTCAGAAAACATTACAGAGGATATGGTAGGGGCACAGACATTCTGTCAGAAGACAGTAGAAAGAATAGGGAGGACTCTGTGGAAAAATACAGAGAGCAGGAGGACCAGGATGATTTTCTTCAAATCAGTCTTTGTGGATGGCAACAAACATGACTCAAATGAGTAGACCTAATTCTAACATCTCCTGCTTTTCGGTTCCACTGACTTCCTGTCATTTTTGTTAAATTAGTTTCTTAACAGGGAATGTTTCAATTTTCTTTCCCTCATTCCCACCAGTCTAATGATTCTTCACCATCTTAATAAGTACAATGAATGTGCTCCATTAATGGACAGGAGCATTAGAGAATAATGTCATTTCTGAAAACTCTTAATACATTTCGCAATTAAGAAGGCATAGATTTAGGGTCTTTTTGCAAATAGGAAAAACCCAAGTCATTTCCCTTGCTACACTTACTGCCTTATGAAAAGTGGGTATTCTGGTAAGGAAGTTTCTTGAACTTTTTCATGTGTTGCTTCATTTGAATGCATCAGCTTTACATGATCCCAGAAACTGGATCAAATTACTCATCTGCAAATAGCAAGGGGCTATTTGTATCAGGGTTTTATACCAAAGTTTGAATTCCAGCTAAACTGAGAAAATATATGAGTGCAAGTAATTGTATTTTTACATATGTGAAATTTATATCTAGTACTATCAAGTTTTTAAAACAATAATTATCTTGTATCACCAATTTATGATGTACTCTTTGTTCCATAGTTTGCCCTACATTTTGCTTGGCTTACAGTGCTCAGCTCTGTTTAATGAATCTTAAACCATCCATTTAGCCAAGCATTGCCCTTTTGACAGTGAAGGGCGTATTTATCCAGTCAAGTGCAGACAGTGCTGGCATAGTGAACTGTAGAAACATGAATGATATGTAGTGCTAAATTCGTGTAGACATATCAGCACGTGGTTTCTATTGCTTTGTAGGACCTGTCTTTAGGACCTTGTGCTCAGATAACTCAACTGAAAGCATGAATGGAGGTATCTACAGGTCGCTGTGAAGACACATTCTAATTGTTTTGCTGAAATAGCGACACATAATAGTGCCACTGAAGCCAACCTGCACAGACTTGTGTGCATAAAAATATGGATTTTCATGTGCATGGTATTGAACTCTAAATTTTGAGGTTTCTTTTTGAGGATCTAATTCATTCTTATGGGAACAAAAATGCACTGATTAACTATGTATTATGCTTCTTTCTTTTTCATTGAAAGCAAACTTTGTGTCAATATTAGCATTAGCACTTCTGGAGGGAATATCCTGATTGTCTCCTCTGACTGCAATTGCTTTCTGTCATGGAGCACTCTCAGAGTATGTGAACTAGGGTTCCTCCAAATGAAAATAAACCAGGAGCATTCATTCCATGATACCAGACTAGTTCAAAGTAAGCCCCAACATGCTACACCTGCTTCTACTACACAGCACTGTTTGCTGTGTTGCTTCTATTTCACACACAAGTTTATTTGTTCTAGTAATAAGTTCGAATGGACAAGGTGATACATGATTTTGTTTAAATGTTCTTCTTTACAAGGAACAGACATCATTTATTCCCAGTCTCAGCCAATACTGCTGTGTGTGATTTTTCAAGTATTTGATATATTCAAGTAGCTTTGCCTTGTCGTTTTACTTGTGTCCCTGCCAGCTGCAGCATATGTTTATTCCTGGAAAATATTGCATGGGCTGGAAATTTATCAGATGCCTAAGGGGTACCTTCAACTTTGCTAAAGTTGTCATTTTTTGTACTCTTCAAAGTGGTGGATCATTTTATGCATGAGCTGTAATTGCAGCAGCCTAAATCCTCTTTTATAAAATTATCTAAAATGTCATTCCTGCCAATTCTATACATTCTGTAGAGACCTGGGCTAATTCAGAGCATTTGTTCTCCAAGGTGTGGTGTAGTGACAGGATTCTCCATGAAGGACCGTCTTTCCCTCTCCAAATGGCTAGTACTACAAAACAGGTTAACAATTTAATTAATCTCTCATTATTTCTTGTCATGGTTGAGGCATCTTGAGAGGACTGATAGCATCAGGAAGATAAATAACTTATGATTTATGTGATGAGAAAGACCCACATTTACTGATGTGGGGCATCACTCACGGCAACAGCCCATTTCACTCTGAACAGTTAATATAAAATTCAGCCATCTGGAATACTCTTGGCCAGCCTCCTTTTAAACTTGTTAGCATGACAAGGCCAGTACTGGTAGTTTTCCCCATTCCCTTTCCATATTCCCTTTCCCCAACCCTTTCAGGCTGATGATATGCAGTGAGTCAGAATACATTGTAAAAGTCTGCACTTCATTTGTTTAGTGATTTTGTAAAATGAGAAGATAACAAGACAGTTCTGTTATTTTTTGTCATGATTAGTAGGGATTAAATTTGTTATTAAGACTTCCGGAGAGTTAAATTAATGACTGATTACGCATGAAAAACTGGACATTTCTCACCAAAACCTAACAAAACAACCAATTTGTCTGAATAAGGGTGATTCTCAGAAGATTTTTAAGTTCTAAAAAATAGTCTTATGAAAGGAATAAAAAATGTATTGTCTAAGTAGAATATCATTGGGCTAGTTATTTTAATTCAGGAAAAACATTGACATTTATCAAAGGAATATATTTGCAAAGCAATTGATTGAATAAAGTAAGTTTTATTTATTTGATCTGGCTTCTGCTTAGATCTGTTCTACTTTTCTACTTTTTTTTTCTTTTTTTGGTTCTTAGTGCCACTCTCAGGTTTTATGATTCTGCCCATGACTGTGACTTTGGGAGTGGGGTCCTTCTGAGTGCCTAGACATATCTAGTCATTATTGCCATTATCCTGGCAGTGTCACTGCTGGGCAGTTAGGAAAGCGTTAGTCCCCATGTAATGTGTCTAGAGTTGAGATGAAAAGTGGTAGAATTACGTGATCAAGGTTATGGAAGAACATAGCACCAACAGCTCAGAATCAACGAGAGGTTTCTATGAATTCAAGTTTAACATGTCATTGATTGGACTAATACTCTTTTCCTCTTGGCTGATATCTGTGTTTTCTGAATTGCCTCTGCTTCCTTCTCTATCTTCTGTAATGTCATTTTTGGTCTATAATGCTCTCCTTTTAAACTCTCATCATTGGATTTTCCCCTGATTTCAACTGTTGAGAGGGAGAGAAAAAAAAAGAAAACTGTATCTTTACTCTATGAATTTGCTATGCTCTATCCAAGCCATACTTGTTCCTAAGATTTTGGATCTTTTTGTACAGGTACAATTTCAGAAAAAATATTGGAACATGAAATGTGAATTCATGCAAATGTGTGCAAAGGTCCTTTAACAGATGTGAAAGCCTCTTCCAGAGGCATAGTTTATTCAGCAGCACACCATGTGACATTGCATACTGTTAAAACAGATGTGCTATCAACATAGTTTAGTATTTCAATGATTTATTATCTGTGGTTTTCCCACAGAAAGCCTCTTTCTATCAAAATATAAGAGCAGAAGTGTTCAAAGTCCTGCTCTATGATGCCTATTACATTCAATGACAAAACTGCTTAAAGGATGAAGCAGAAAACTTCTCAAGATAACATTGGTAAGCTTAATTGTAACAGATTGTAAGTATGTAAATAACATGATCCTAGGAAGTATCAAGAAATGCTCAACCTTTGTTGGAGAACTGCCAAAGCACAAGTTTGTTGTGTTTTGAGCACTAACTGTGTGAGAGTGAGACCTCTTATGTCCTACTAAAGTTGAATAAATTTGTCTCTTAGGTTACACAGGGATCCTGTAAAATACCTCAGACCTTCTAGCTAAGTGGTTTTATACCCATTATATATTCAGACCTTCCTCTGCCTGTAAATGAGAAGATGTTGATTCTCTGGATGCTGTAAATAAATATTTTGTTCCATAAACTTTGACATTAATTCAATTTCCACCTCTTTACCTAGCTAGTCTTCTGCTCTCAGAGTGCAGTATGCTGATACTTTTGTGATTTGGTTGCCTGCTCACCATACAGAAGAGAAGGAACATTTTGCTTTCTTTGAGTCTGTTCTTATTGACTACCATAGCAAAGTAGTAGTTTTGCAGTGATGTTTTTGGATTTACTCTTTTCTGAGTGAATCCAGCCTCTGTTTCAAACGTTAATACAGCAAATCCCATTGTGCTATGCTGGGACTGAAGAAGGAAAATCTTTCTACATCAGAAATCACTGTCTCGTGATGTGTTTCTGAGTGCCTCCTGCAAGGTGTAGACCTTTGACTGGAGTGTCTGAGTTTTTACAATAAACATCAATGTCAGAGATGTGGTCTTGAAAATTTGTTTAGATTGTGTGACTTCCAACTGATAATGTGGTGTAAATTTGGTTTGTGTGCCACTTACGTGTGAGGGAAGCTATTTTACATGGTAACTCTTTTGCTCTTTTTATTAATGAAGTTCATAATTTTCTGAAATGTAGAGAAGACCACTGGGGATAACTCACAATGAAAACTTCATATTTGGGATCAGCTTTTATTGAATTCAGGTACATGAGAAATATACTATGAACTCTTATAATTCATTCTTCCTTCACAGCTTGTTCTCCCATTAAGTGAACCTAAGGCTACTTTACCTCTCAGTACATGGATTTCATGGGCAATGGAAAATATCACATCTGCCCTTCTAGTGCTTTACTCTTCCCATATTTTGCTTCTTCTCTCTAATCCTTTCTTGGGTTCCTGTTGGCTTTCTTTCCTGGGGTAGCCACCCACATGGTCTTTTACTCTTTTTAGTACTTTTCTCTCTCTCTGTACTTGCTTGCCTAGACACAAACATTGAGGCAAGCTTCTCATGAAGAGATGTGTTTAGTAGCCATTCATCCCACTACTTGACTCAAACTATTTATTTATTTTGCCTGTTTTTTCTGAAGTTCTGGGCAACTCTGAATATGTGAAAAATACATGTAGTGTAGTATATGTAGTTAGAATATTTGTCTTGCTTGCCATCTAAGACTTTCAGGCTAGGCCTACTGAAGAATGCTCAGTGCTGAAAACCCTGTGAGCTCTGCTAGCATTTGAAATTAACTTTTTGCAAAGAGATGAAAGCTCAATTTCCACTCTACTTCAAAATTGGAGGCGGTCTCACTAAATTCTTGAAAGAAAACAAACAAAAGAAATTCATTGCACTTTATTGCCTTCCCTGAAATTTTTGGGGTAGAAGAGAGCCAGATGGTGTGAGACCTCTGGTCAATGCCTATCTCTAATTTAGAGAAGTATGCACGAGATCTCAAATCCCAAATGAATCTCAAGAGCTTGGATGTGAGTTTCACCGAGGAGTTTGCATTCACTTATGCAAAGGTGACACATCGCATTGCTACACTGACAAGTAAAGCCTGGACCAACTGGAGTCAGTTTAATCTCCCAGGTTTCCAAGGTTATGTTCTCAGTATACAAGCTTATGCAATTAACCTGTGGATGAAGACAATGGCAATGTGGATAAAATGTATTTGGTCTCCCTAGACCAAGTTGGTTCCTGGTGGAATTAGGTAAAGTCCTTTCTTTTCTACTAGACAGGTATATAGCAATGAATTTCCTTTTTCTCCTTCCTCGTGCTAATACAGACTTTTTTTGAGGAGGCGGGTAGATGCCTGTGCCTTTTTTTATGTGTATTAATGTATTCAGCTTTAGCTCAGTTTTCTGATAGACATCTTTCTATGTATATTGTTTCTGTGAATTTACATGAAGTCACTGGTTCCACTGAAGTTACATTCTCCCTGAGTGGGAGGAACAAAGTTGAAATTGCTTTTATTCTGACTTTTATGAGCAAGGACTTCTGGAAGACACCACAGGGACATGACTGGGACTTCTTTGTTGTTCCTGGTGCCAAATTGTTGCTGCTTTTCCCCCAGATGGTACAAATATGTCAGCAGATAAAAAGCCATTCCTTGGTGAGATTTGTGAGACAATAGACATCTGAATTGAGGCAGCCCATTGTAAATGCCAGTGAGGGAACCTGTAGAAAAGATAGACACACAAAGGAAAAGGTGAGAGAGTGAAAAAGCGTATTTGGAGAGATATTGGCTGGTGGCTGTTGGTTTTTTTGTTAAATGTTGTAAATATTGCAAAAAAGATTATTTTAATATCTAAACTAATTTTTCATAGATGACAGGTCTGATATTCATGATTTTGGGGATTGGTAGTATTAAGTGTGTGAATATAGATTGGCACTACAGAGAAGTAACTGCTTGTTCAATTTCCATGGATGACTTTATGTAGATACAGATTATGAACAAAGTTGGACTACTTGTTTAAGAAAACTCACAGCAGGATCATGGATGTTTTGGCTGCTATTCTCTGTAAGCATTTTTTAAAAGCATATTTACTTTTTTAAAAAAAATTATATTTCTTGTAAAGAATCTGCTCTGCTCTCACTTTTCTGCCCTTGCCATCATTAGGAATTTCACAGAGGACCCTCCCTTGATGAACAATGATTTTTCCTTCTTTCTCCCGGTGAAACTACCAGTTCTGAAAATACTCTAAACACTCTGTTTAGAGTCTTCCACTGGTCTTGAAAGAAAGACCTGTCATCCTTTAAACCTACCTTTAAACATTTCCATTCTGTCCAGTAAGAAAGATCCTTCTCATCTGCTGATTTTGGTATTATATTATATTATATTAGTGTAATATTTCAGTATTATATTTTATTAATGTAATATTGATTTCCACATAACATTTTGACCCAGTCCTTATGAATCTCTTAAGTGGGACTCAGCCACCTGCTCCCAACCAACCTTCTCTGACACTAATTGTCTAAAGAGCAGAGAAAGTATAGAAAAAGGACTGTTCCCTTCTCTCTGCTAACTTAAGCTGCACTAAGTAGGACTACTTTTTGCTTTAAAAATCAGGCTTAACAGCATGTGGGAAAGGTAAGGGCAAAGGGCTGAAGAGGAGGTGAGAATAATAAGTAGAAGAAAGGAGGGAGAAGACACAGGAAGATACATCCAAGAAAAGGGGGTCATTTAAAGGGTTGCATTTTCAGAAAGGAGGACAGTGATATCTGAGCAAAAATGTATTCTCCAAGTCAACACATTTGGCAGCCTAACACTTAAGGGACCTCTTCTCACCTGTCACAGTCTATTGTGACGTCTGCCCTCATGTGGCTTAGGCATTTTAAGACTGGTGTTTACGGATGCCAGGCCTTGGTACCCCACAGTGATCAGTGGAAGGAGGTGGTCCCAACACCTTGCATTAGGCAATGCTGGAAAGACTTTGTGTCTATACATCTTTTGAACAGCTAATTAAATACCATAGTGGTTGGTTGTGGTTGTGCTTGTAGTTGCACTTTTCCTATACCATACACTGCTGTGGTAGCTAACAACATTGTTGCCACACAGGTGGTACTCTTAAAAAAACCCACGCGTCACAAGGCTGATGCTTTACTGGGTTGATGTGTACACCTCAGAATATCAAGGATATTGGTCTTCACAGGGTGCATGTCCTTTTCAAAGGCATGTTTTCCCCTTTAATTCCAACTTTTGAATCATACAGCCTAGGGCAGAAGAATTGCTATGTTCACTTTTTTCCCCCCAGAATAGACTGTCTAACTAGCACACACACACACACACACACACACACATATATATTGTAGGTCCTTCTTGAACTGCCTGACACAAAATAGCATCTTCTGTATTTTGCAATAATTTCCTTTTTTACCATTTGGAAAGCTGTTGGTATGGTCACTAAGTTTTACAATATTTTAAGTACTAAGTATCTGTAATAGAAAGATACTGTCTGATATAAGCAAACTTGCATTTATCAGCAAGTCTGAGATATGTGTGTGTGTAATATATTCTGATGATTTATATAGGATTGCCTTAGACTATTTTCCATGCTTTGTGGAATAATCATATGACAGAATTTTGTCTTTTGAGGATTTTACGGAAAACATCAAAAAAGCTAAACATTACGATTTTGCAGTAAAGTCCTGAGTGTGGCTCTTAGTAACAGTTCCGTCAGCCATAAAGAAAGCACCTTCCATTTACTAGTAAATATGCATTCAATGAACAAAAAAAATTTCCAGAGTATTTAGAATATGCCAAATCACTTTATAAATAGCTATTAGTAAGTCAAACATTATGCCTTTATTCCAATTTATTGCTGTTGCCACATTCTGTTTCATTTTAATATGCATATTTCAATATGCTAGTATTCACATAAACACATTATTCTCTAATAATCTTTCAGAGATAATTATTCAGTACCTATTTTGATTATAATACACAGTATTAATCACTTAATAGTAGTAGCGTCGAATATAATTCAAGCATCTTAGTATTTTTTCAGATTCTACAACGTCCTTCAGTAAAACTCAGCTTGTTGAAAGTGAAATTTTTGTCCATTTGTTGACCTGTGCTGTTGACTTTCTGCTAGTGAAATTCAAGCCAACAGAGATATCGAAGTGAACAAATATCTTTATCTTCTCTGTTCATTGTATATAAAAGTTGCTTTTCCCTATCGTTGAAGTTAAATACAGATCTTAAAATGCTCTTATTAGTTCACATGATAAATTTTCACCTTATTATGCCAATCACTGCTTCATTGGCACTAATTTAAGAGGGTAAGTGTTACTTGACTTCTTTTTCTCAACGCTTTTAGGCCTATAGGTGGGAGAAAGGTTCCTCTTCCATAGGAACACTGTAATATCACATATACATTATACATTAAAACAACTGAGGCATTCCATAATACATAAAACATGAAAAACCACCCATCTCTATTCAGAGAGAATTCCAGAGAGTGGAACCCATCTCTCAAATGGCCAGAGCCTGCCAGTGCTTTCACTCACAAACCTGGCCATGACCCTTGTTTTGGCCGCCTTCTCTCAGCACCTGTGTTCGATGCTGGTTGTCTCAGTTCACAGACAACGTGTTTTGTGTAGATCAAGCAACAAACTCAGCTTCATAGGCACAACCTCCTTCAAGGCCAGCCAGATGAGCTGTCTTGCCTTTCTCTGCACAGCTGCTGAAATGCATGAGTTGCATCCTTCCTTTTCTCCAGGCTTTGGAAGGAGATTGTGAGCTCTGGAAGGAGAAGCCAGGTTTTCTTCAGGTTTGTCTTCCAGTTAACTGACTTGGGTGTAGGCTTTGCTGTAATCTCTGCCCAGTGTTTTACCAAGTGGGACTCTCTGTAGACTTTTCCTGCTAAGATGTCTCTTTTACCTTATTTTCTTGAAATATCTTTGAGATACTTGAATCTTTGAGACCTCTGCTCTTGTCTCATATTTCAACAAGCATTTGAAATAGACCATGCAAGGAAATGGGGAGAAGAGAGAGGAAACAGACACAAAAACATGCTTGTGCACAAGATGATTACACACATCTCCTTAGCAAATCATAATAAAAATTTGATGCTGAGGTATAAAACACACAGTTTATTTATGCCAATTGCTATAGGTGTGCTCTTAACACAGTGTTGGTTTGTGCTACCTTCTAGTGTATATGACTAGTTGTTCTTTAAAAACATTAAAGCGCCTTGAAATAGCTTTTTGTGCTGTGATTCATCAATATGTGCATGTGTATATTTATATATGTATATCTTGTACATAGCATGCAGGTTGTTAGCATGCAGGAGAGACAGTCTTGGCAAAACAAAGCAGGTTGTGCAAATAGGAAGAATGGCTGCTGGTCTGCTCCGGCAGAATGATTCAATGATTCCTCATCATTTTCCTCCTTTGTGTGTGCACTGGATGTTTATGCCACTAGAATAGTAATAGCAATTCTTAACTCAGAGTACCTTACTCAAGTGTTTAAGCTCGTTTCAGAAATAATTTTCTTGTCAGACTCATCACTGTAAACCTCTCTGATATGTCTGTACTGCCTTATGTTGAATTATATAAAGCATGTCCCATTCATGGTGAAAATAACCTAAATGGAGAGGCTCTAGCAATAAGCCTTTCTTAGGCTGCTAAAGCAGAACTTAAGTGCCATGTACGTACTCCCACAATTTGTCTGTGTGGAAATACATTGCAGCTACAGTTGAAACAGTAATAAGGATCTCTGCTGCAGCTTCTTAGGCAAGTAGCTGGGATATATGCCTACTTTCTTTCTGGTCCCATCTGATTACACTGGCATTTTGACATTTGTAGTTTTTCAGCATGTATCTTTGAAAAGCAAAAGCATTTTTTTAAACCTGTGCCATCATGGCTGTGAAAAATACTGGTTTCACAGAACAGGTACAATATATCGTGATGATGCTTTCATCAGGTTAGCATTTCTTTCTAATCATGCCATGAAAGAATATGTTTCAATGCAAGAAAAATTAAAGGAACAGAGGAAGAAAAAGCTAGCACACTTTTACAGTCAGCCAGAGTTATGGATTTTGCAATATTCTTTGATTTTTTTTTTTGTGATGCTAATGATTCATTATCTAATTTTCAATTGCTACTAAAAAGTTGAATATAAGTAAAAATTGATGCAGACAATGTGTCTCCTTCAGCCTGAAAAAACAAAAAGGTGTATTAGTTTTTTATTTTGAATGGAAACATTTAAGACATGCTTTTTTTGTGACTTGTCAGTACAATTAGCCAAATTATGGTGTTGCAGCAGATTTTAGCAAAAATGTTAGTTGTCAAGTGCTTTTATACTAATGCTTTGATGCATATGCATGGAAGGTGCACTTTGAATTAAACTGTTAATGTTACAGGAAAAGATAGTTCATTAAAAAGTTCATTAGGTAGTAAGAGTCCTTTTAAAAAAAAAAACAACAGCACAATGATCCCTTGTATCAAAATATTGTTAAAAGGAAAAATAAAGTGTTTAATGGCAGTGTCTAGAACACTGGGCTAAGAATGGTGTTTCTGTTGGTCAGTGAGTTACAGTTGTGCAGGTACACAGTAAAGGATAATCGCAGTAGAATGAACTTCATTCCTCTGAAGAAGGTTAGCACAAAGCTTATATGTCTCTTCAGTACTTACTCAAGCCTTATTTGAAGGGTTAAATTGAAATTTAATAATGGAGAAACTGCTCCCTCTGTCTCTTTGCAGAGAAACCAAGTTCAATTCCCTCAAGGATATCTCAGAACTGCCATGGCTGATTATTTGAATTGGGGAGGGGCACAGACCACAAATAAAGCACAATCAAATAGTCCATAGATGTGATACATAAGTGATATATTGAATGAGACTTGGACAAGTCCACCCCCAAAACTTGCATGATTTGAAAAAAGCTGAAACCAAACACTTATTTATTGTGCAAAGTTTAGAACACAAGTACAAAAACTTCTGATGGTTTTCTATGCTCTAGTTCAAGGCAGAATAAAAGAGTAAAAAGCTGCTGAATGTGTCACAGTGTCATTAGTGAGACCAACAGCCTCAGGTCATAATCTTTATATTATAAATGGGAAATCTAATCTAAATCAAAGGAATCTCTTCACTTTCTGTCTGTAGTATGTTTTCTAGTGAGCAAGAGCTCAGGTTTCAGAGTTGGGTGTTGAAATTTACAATTAATGTGCTAAAGCACCTAAGGGATGCTTGAATGTATCCCCAGACATTAAATCATTATGGTCCATCTCTGAAACACCAACCCTGTATTTTTATGATTATTTTAGGCTCTTCTGCTATCCAGCTGTGGGGAGCAGGGTCATGACAAGCATTTTGAACTTCTGTGTAATTGTCTGTACACACTGTGCTTCTATTCAAGAGTTTGAGGAACAGAGTTTGCGTAACATTTTAAACTTTTTTCTCTTGCCAAGGTTCATGGTCTAGCTAAAATTTTTCAAGATCGTAAAGTATTGCTGCTTTTCAGATTTCTTCAGTAAATAACTATTGCTCAATGGCTTTTATGGGAGACAACCCATTCAATCCTGCCCTTGTATAATAGAAAGTGCTCTTGCATATGAATGATTTGCTTTGAGTAGATGTTGTTGATCTTAGTTTGAAAGAAGCATTTTGAACATCCCTTTGGCTTGAAACAGTTATTTATTATTTAAAATGTAGATGTTTTAGGACATTATTCAGATAGAACTGCCTTGATTTAATGTTGAAGACAGCCTACAAGATAACAACCCTGAGAAACTGGGAGGAGACCGAATTAGGTTTTAATCTTAATGAGCTCCCATGGTGAGTCTCTCGGCAAAGCTTGTGCTGAGGGTCTGCATTGTCAAAATTATTTACAAATAATACCCATAGAATTTAAGGGAAATCAAACGTGCTGATAATAAAATAATCACAAAATGAACAGAAAGACGTGGTTTTAAGACAGGCATGGCTTGCATGAGATTCGTCATGAGCCTCAGAAGAGGGAAAAGATGATTTTTCCCCTCTAACCCTTTTCTCCTCCACGTACTTCCTTTTAGAGCTTCTACTGTCCTAAATTTAACTAAAAGAGCAGATTATTTTAGTAGGATTTTTTTTTTTTTGAGTGGAGACTAATGATATATATAAGATGCAATTACTTGGGGGTGGGGCGGGAAACAACATTAAAGCAAAT
The DNA here is from genome assembly GCA_013397775.1 of Eulacestoma nigropectus. Lineage (NCBI taxonomy): Eukaryota > Metazoa > Chordata > Aves > Passeriformes > Eulacestoma > Eulacestoma nigropectus. Next base: position 314,761 of record VZTE01004942.1, on the reverse strand, counting down.
TCTCACTCACTGTGTATTGGCATACATACAATTACTTTAACAAAGTTATGATATTTACACAAGACATGGACCTGTCTCCTGGGATTTAGTTCTTCTCTCATTTACGTTGTTTTAAGCATACTTAACTGCTTAACATTTCAAGGGGTTACTATGGATTTAGCCCACAGTGATGGGCTAAAATCAGGGTGACCTTTTCCTTGCTATAAAAGCAAGATGTTGATTCTGGTTAACCATGGGATAGGGACAACTCTTCAGCTTCTGCAGGGTTAGAAATATGGGCTGTCTTTAAAGTAAGACATGAGCAGTATGTGACGTTTTGGTGAGAGTCAAATGAGCCTATCACCTGGGCTCACTTTGAATGCCTTGTGAGGCTGGCCCTACATACATCTCAGGTCACCTATTCTGATTTAATTTAGCATGTTCCCTTCATTCCAGTTTTGCTTACAACTGTTTCTGTCTAAAATTATATAGTTTGCTGAACTGTACACTTACATCACAGTATAAATTATTCAGTAATTTATATGAAATGTATAAATATGAAATAATTTATATGAAATACATTCTTATTTCTTCTAGGTCTGAGTTAATTTACATGCTATTATATTTGTTCAAAGTCTGGGCTTTTCACATTTTGTATATCAGACTACAGAAACAGACCTGCTTTTTAAACAGCGAAAATAGTCTGATAATGGTTATATTTTGCTTTTCTTCTATGAAAAATTGAAAAGAAGAAAATGAGAATTTAAAGGACAGTGACACAGGATAGATTAAAAAAAAATCTTCTTGTCTAAATTATTTCCAAAGGAAAATATACATTAGTTATATAAAAGAAGTCTTCATGTTAGCTTCATATACCATCTTTGCTACAACCTTTACATTTGATCTATTTACATATAGATAGATATCTCTATATATACAAACTCTCCTACCTGCAATTTTCACATATTGTACCCATTTCAAAGAGTTATATTAACACATTCCAACTGCAGATTTTGGTTGAGCCAGCTATTATTAAGCAGATGCCATTAACATTTGGATTTTTGAAGGCTGGTTAAAACTTTTCTGAAAACAAAAATGAAAAAGAGTCACTGAATGTGACTGACTGGAGAGATTTCCACTAAACTCTAAGATGTTTCCATTGGAAACATGAGATAACTGCTGCCTGTTTACATCTGTTCTTGCTTGCTTGCCCAGACCCCTTTCTGTGTGTTAGTTCAGGAGGAATCTGGAACCCAGAGGAGCTTCTGTCCTGGCAGCAACAGGAGAATATTATGGTATTTTGAAATAGAAAAATATAAAAAATACTAGAAGTTATTATTCAGAAATGCAATTAGATTTTCTTTTTTGCTTCATTTCCATCCCCATGTATGGAAGACAAAGACTTGGTCCATTTCTTCCCTTCCTAGTCCCATAAAAGTCAGCATGCACATCTCCTTTTGTCTCCCACCAACACTCCATAAATACCACCACTCCTTCAGCCAATGTTTTTGTTTAAAGGAGAGGATCTTCCATTTCCACCAGTAAAGCTGCAGAATATCTCTGAAAGCAAGCAAGGAGATGATGAGACAAGAAAGATTGTTTGGTTTCAGACCTGACCGCTTGCGCATGACAATATTACCATGGATAAACAGTGTTTTTTAAGCACAAGCTTGAGCAAACAATGGTGTGTAAATTGCATCAGCCTACAAATAGCTCTGGGAAGCATTGTGTCTTGTACCACAGTTCAGAATAATTGCTTACTGGCTTCCTTTTGCTCTTGGGGGATAATAATCAGCTGCTTACCTCTGTCTGTAGTAAAACTACTAAACATCAGCACAGAAAGCCTAACATGAATGTACACTTGCTCGTCTGCTTCATTTAGCTGCTAAAGCTTTCATATCACTCACTCCTTATTTGATTCAGAGTATGCAAGTCCTTACTTGCTTTGTATGTATTTGAAATCTTTATCTCTCATAACCATATAAAGATGTAATTTTTATCTCCTTTCACCCATTTGAAGTTCAAGCAAAACTGCAACCCATAATTTTCTGGTTCACCCCACCACCAATTTGTAGAGAAGAGATAATAAAACTTATTCATATTCCTAAAACACTAAAGAAACACTGATTCTTAATTCTGTGTAGTACATAAAATATATTTACACCATGTTTATGTTATAATGCCATAGTGGTGTAAAGCATCCTCTCCCATATATGAGAATCAATCTCAATATGAATAACACTCAGTGATTTGTGCATGTGAAAGGGGTAGAACTCCATACTATGGGAAGCTAAGATACTAAGAACGCCATGTAGTTAATAGCTTGTGTCACTCTGGGCCATAAGATTGGATGTATTATTGCAGAATCATTATAGGCATCTCTAAACCCCTTTGTAATTTCACACAGAAGTATACTTACTTCTAATTAATTAGTCTAATTTCTTGAAAGTACATGACCCAATAGGAGTCATTTAAGAACTGGGCTGAAAGAGAAAAGACAATTAGCCTTCAATTTGAGTGGTTCTTTCGGTTTAACATCCAAAACTTCTGGTTACCCCTGCAGTCTGAAGTAAGTGCACCAGTGTAAAATCTCCTTGTAACAGGTGCCATTTGCATGGCTTGCCAAAATAGATCTTGAGGGTTTTTGAGTTGTTTTGCGTTCCTTTTTAAAGGCTTTCAACATAACAAGTGTGATATTTATACTGTTCTATTCTAAAGAGCATCTTCCCCATTCTAGAGGAAATTGGGACTGTTCCACACCTGCTCCCAAGCACATCCTGACATTTTGAAAATAAATACATATGAGACACACACCATGCTCAGGTTGAATAGCTGTTCCAGTATATACAGTCAAATTAAAATGTATTGCTTGCACATCAGGATTAACGTAGACTTAAAATTCTCTGAAATCAGAGCCCACAAAATACCAATCCTTTACCCTGTCAACTCCATCTTCATTGATGCCATTGTAGGAAGAGAGGAATATGCTCATATTCATTTCTTCAACCAGCACCAGATTTGTAATTCTGCAAGTTGACTAATGAGAGTTATTTGTAATGGATGGTGGTATGCTGAGCAGCATGCCATAAATTCTCTTAACAAGTGTTTATAATACTAAAATTTGTTGATAAAAGTGTTCTTATGTGGGAATTAGAGACATGCCAAAGTTAGTATGTGCAATTGTGGAGGGGACAAAAGGATTTTCAGCAACCCAAAACATTTTGGAAGTGTCAACTGCTACAAAATGTTATTTCAGTCACCAAAGGGATCTTGGATAGTAACTTGTCATGGGTTGAAACTGAGTTGATTGACAAGCTTTTAAGCCAATGCGCTTTTGTGAACTTTGCATATTTAAACCCCGTGCAAGGGCGGGAAGTTTCTCTTTGGTTCCCGGTCTCCTGAGGGAGAAGCAGGGGCTTCCAAGCCCCGGGCGGCCTCCGGGCCCGGCCCGGGCCCGGGCCCGGCCTGGGCTCCTGCCTGCCCTCCCCTCACCCCTCTCCCTTCCCTCAGAGCCGCAAGCAGCTAAACTAACTATTGGCTGCCCGATAGCCGAATTCACCCGGCTTGGCTTCTGAATCAGGAGGGGCCTCCCCTCCCCCTTCATGCAGCCCGGGGGAGCCTCCTCTCCCCCTCCTGCAGCCCGCGCAGACCCAGCGGGACCAGCGGAGCCTCCTTTTCCAGCCTGCACAGCTCGCACCGAACTGAACAGCAGCGCAGCCTGCGGGGAAAGACGTGAGGGAGAAGAACATGGAGGCTGCACGGTCAGAGAGAAAGAGAAAGTCAGTCACGTGGGACGACGCTGAGATGGCGGCGGGAGAAAAGGGCGTGTGCGTTCCGGCGCCAGTCTTAAAATCCCTTCTAGCAGCTGCGGAGGACTGAACTCTTTAAATCATTATAAAAGTATGGGGAGATGAAAAATCCATGCCTGTGAAAATTCATGTTGCAGCCTGTGAAGATGTAAGAGAATGCCTATGCCAGGCCATGTAGCTGTGAAGCAGCTTTTAGAAGTTTGTGAAGAAGCAGAGAAGCCCTTGTGTTTAAGCTGAAATAATTTATGTTTAAAAGAGATTGGAAAAAGAAAACCTTTGTGTTTGGGCTGGAAGAATTCATCTTTAAAAGGACTTGTAACCCCATATGATGGCCCATGATTGCAGTGTGAATATACTGTGGAGTTTTCATGGGAGAGATTTCACTTCAGTAGGTAATTCCCGGGTGGACTGCTGAGATTGTGAAAAAAAAAAAAAACAGAAGTTTGCAGCATCAGTAGAAGAGAACCTTTTTTCCCTAAGCATAAGAAAGAGACTTTTAAAGACTGTAACACTGACCAAAATTGTTACCTTTTGTGCGAGGTGGTAAAAGGAGGGGAGAGTGCTGGAGGGAGGGGGGGTGTTTTTGCTTGGGGAGTGCTGGAGGGAAGAGGGTTTTGCTTTCACTTCTTTTTATTTCTTGTTACTTTTAATTCTGTTAGTAATAAACTCCTTTATATTCTTTAAAGTTTTAGGCCTGCTTTGCATTTCTTCTCATCCTTATCTCACAAAGTGAAAAGCATGTGATCAAACCACTACATAACTACTTTCCCTTTTCTTCCTCATCACAACATATGCTTATTTCAACATATGAGAAATAATGCTAAGAGCAGTAGTGTTGACTTACTCCCATGGAGTGGGGAGTGGACTTGGCACATTTTGCTTGATATTGCCATCTCAGCATGACTTTGTTCTGAGGTCTCATCACATCTGGGCAATTCTTCCAAGCTGACAACAACTTTCTTATTTTCACCATAGGGCATTAGGAAAGAGAGGTTTCATCTGTTTGTCTTTAACCTCAGTTACCCAATTTGAAATCCAGGGGTACAACTGATTACAAGTGGTGCCTGCTGGCATAAAGTTTCTTATTGCTGATGGAGTTTATATCTTTAAACAAACACAAGTGTTCCATTAACTTAAATACATTTTGTCTTAACCTTTAAATAAATGAGGTTATGCAGTTTCCTGATGGAAAATGAGCTGAGACTGGATGTAGACCTTTCAATAGGTTTGGTGTCTGGATTAGATGTTTTATCTTGGTTTCATCACTAGCTTTGATGTCTCTTTTATCATAGTGACAGGACCAATTTATTTAAATATGGTATTTTTACAGATACTAGACCAAATGCAAGGTCCTATAATTTTTTCATAATTCATATCAGGTGAAGAGTAATTCCCTTGAAACGCAGGCCTTTAGCTGTAATGTGTTTCCTTCAACTCATTTATTGTCCTCTTTCTAAATTGTGATTCAGATACTTGCTTAGTAAATATTGTCTGACATTTTACTGCATTTCCATGGAAATAGCAGCAAAAAAGAAGAGCAGTAAAATTTAAAAATATAGGCTCTGAGACCTATAGTTGTACATCTCATAGTGTTAAATATAACTTTTTAACAGCAGCTGTTTATTATTCACCTTGTCTGCCCTTTTCTGCACACACGTACTCATATCAGCAGAGATTTTGTAGTGGTTTAGTCCCCTTAGGGCTGTGTCATGAGGTCCACAGTAAAATACAAGACCAGAATTATTGCTAGCATAAAGCAGTTTGTGGCAACCGAAAGCTTGGTTCTTCATTGATTAGTGATTGGTATCCTGCAGTAGCCATTCCATTAATATAGAAATAAATGAAATTGCCTGAAAAGGAAAGAGGAAGCAATTACTTTATATAAGGGGATCTTTTTCCCAGTACATCTATTTATTTTGCTTAGCTTAAGAAATGCAGCAGGATCATAATGAGGAAAGACCAAAGCACGGTATTTTTGTGATGTTCTAGTAGAAGGCCTGTGCAGGTATTTTATAAAATCGTAGGGCAGAATAGATTTTAACAATTCTACAAGTATTTGTCATTCCTGTAAAAGGTTCTAGAGATCTAAATTTATGACATGCTATGATGACCAAGACCCTATACCTACAAATGACTGAAAGTTTTCAGTTTCACGTCCTTTGTTTAATAAATATACAATGTATAAAAACCCAAATGCCTATACACTGGTCGCATTATACAGCTTACTGGGTTTTTGTCTAAACCACAGAATGTACATCTTAGCCCGTGGGAAAGAATTTGTCTTCTTTTTGCTTTCCCTTAAAACTCAAGAAACGAAGGTTCAGTTTCAAGAAATAACCCACTTCACTTAGCTTTATGTTAACACAAAAAAAATTAAATTTATTGTAACCAATGGTAGCATTTAAGCATACATAGAAAGGAAAATGAAAGTACATCAGGAAAAGATCAATACATATTCCAGTATGTAGCCGAAAAATATGTATCTGTGTCAGAAAATTGCTAAAATCATCAAAAGAGGGCACAGAAGAAAACTGTGGCAATGGAAATAGAGCATGGAAGTCAGTATTAATGTGTTTGAAGCAAAAAGGATGTTAATAATGATGAAGATCTCTTGAGCAATGATAAAATAGTCAAATTGCTTAAAAATGGAGAAATGACAGAAGTGATCTCTTAGTATTTCTTCTCCATTTTTGGGGAAAAAATGAAAGAAATAAATGATAGAGGTGTTTGAAAAGATAATGATGATAAAATCTTTTTTGATCCTGTGATAATTTGAGAGAATGCCTAGTACTAAATATTAAAATGATAGACATTTTGAAAAGAACATTTATCTTTCCTTCAGAGTTTTTGAAAGAGTTAGGTGAGGAATTCTCTCAGGATCTGATCTTTGTTTTCACTTTTTTTTGGAACACCAAAGAAGTTCCAGAAGAGAGGCAATGTTGGCTAATAATAGTTAGAAGGAGTCTTAAGGAAATTATTTATATAATTTTGAATCAGTGCTTAGCAGTGTCCTTAATTGGGCACCTTATGAAATTTCAATCAAGAAATAAAAGCGTTACAGAAATTATATGGCATTCCTCAAATGCACTAATAATATTCTACTTCTCCAAATACAATAATAATATCTCTACTTCTCCAAATGTAACCACTTCCTCGGGGATTTCTGTTAAGAATATTGTGTTTAAAGGCTAAATTCCTAATGGTTGTATAAGTGCTTTGGGTCCTGTGATGCTAAAGGTTTCAACAAAGACCAACATAATAATAATATGTATGGTATTATATAATGTAATAATAATTTATAAGATTTACAGGAATGCAAAATTCGGGAAGTAGTAAATAACAAAGATAAATATTGAAATTCTAGTGTTCTTGTCTCCAAAAAGCCCTGAACCTCCAAAGTATTTAGAATCTTATAACTGTTATATCATGATTGTTCAGTTATTTTTTGAGTCTTTTAAAAAAAACCAGCATGATTTGATGACCTGATACATTTACATGTCTACTAGAAAACAAGAGCTTTATTGCAGTAGCTTTTAAAATGGGTTTATCACATCTCATGGAAGAGCTCTAACTTACTATGTCTGACATGCTTTTGACCAAGAAGGACTTTATCTTATAGTATGAGGCTAATTAATTACCGTGGTTTTGGTCAGTCAAAGAAAGAATCTTTGAGGAAAAGTTTTTGTGGCAGTTTTCAGTAACTGCCTTAAGTATCTGAAGAATCAGACCTTGCAATTTTAGTAAATATTTCCTCACATCAAAGTGGATATTTAAGTTCCTAAGAAAGAACTTCAATGTTAAGTTCTTGGAAAAGAACTTCAACATTAAGTTCTTTGAAAATAACTACTTCTACTCTATTAATGCTGTACCCTAAGTTAATCACTGAAAGGTCATCTTTTACTTTAGAAGACATATAGTACATAAACCTTGTTGATTTCAAAGTACTCCTTTATTTCAAATGCAAGAGTTTAATTCTTAGTCAGGCATTGTTAGACTTTACCAAATATAAGCCAATTTTACAATGTTTCTGAAAGCAAGTTAATGTGAAATGTAAACAGACAAGAAAAAAATATGTTGAACAAGTAAAATTAGAAAATACCTAAAGAGTTGTATTTGATGCAAGAATTCAGCCTTTACAATAACTAAGTCATTCAGGGCTAAAAAGCCCTGTTGGTGGAGCTGACTGCAGCTGCAGGAAATTTCTTGGAGCTTCATGTAGCTAAGGTGAGAAAGGGCTCCCTGAACAGCTGGTCCCCACCTCCTGCCCACACTTTTTCCTTCTCCTGGTGTTGTGGCTATCTCCAGGATTTGGATTCTGTGGGACACTGACTGACATAAGTGAGTTTGTCCTAACGCTTGATGGAGATAAGTCACGAGGCCTTTCTTCCCCCTGGAATTCCCTCTGATGCCCTCACAGCAGATGACTGGATTCAGTGTTGGTGTGCGGACCATGTTGGTTATTCTGGGTGGTTCTGTAGGCATGGGAGCTGCTGTGAGGACATCAGACATAATCCTGCCCTCCTCACATATGTGCATCCTCCACTGAACCTAGTAGTTTTCTGAGGGAAGAGCTTTTGGGTTAAATTACTTTATGAATAAGTTGTTATAATTTTCATGCTTATAACATTCACAGGGTTTCTTTTATTCAGAAAAGGCAACTTTTGAATCTAGATAAATTGCATGTGTGATTGGGCCAGACTTTCAGAATGAATTCTATACAATTGCTTGTTTATCCAAAGAGTTAAGGACACTCTTATTAATTAATTACACACACACACACATACACACACACATACACATATACGTGTACACGCACATACATAAACGTATATGTCAACATATATATGCAATTTGTATAGATACATGCTGTGAACTAACTCCCTGCACATTTGGGTATTTGCATGAACATACATGGCTTGACTTGGTGTCTGATGTCAGCTTTCTCAAACAGACCATACACATGGGGAGAAGGGCAGGAGCCTTTTGTAAGTGTCTTATTTGTTTTAACTACAAGGCTGTTTCTTAATAATTAAAAAAGTGTTTGGATACTTTGGGGTACATTGAAGGGAATGCTTAGAAACAGAAATCAAAGAACTCTGTTCTGCATCCAGCTCTTTCAAAGAACTGATTGAATGACTTCAGTGGAACATTTTGGGATGAATATATTCTTATTTCACTGGCTTCTTAACAAACTTAGGATGAAGAATGCGAAATGGTAACTTCTAATGCTGTAGAAAAAAGGAAATAAACACTGAAGGTGGACAGAAGTGTAATGCAACAACATAATCTAGTTACATAAACTTTGCAAACAGTGAAAAAAAATCACAGTCATGATTTAGTATTCCCAGTAGACAGACTCAGCATTTTTCACTGATTTATGATTGAAATCTTGGCCTCGTGGTATAGTCCTGTGTTTGTGTAATGAGAAAAAATCCTCACTAAAAAAAAATGGGAAGATCTTTATTCCCAAAGAAATGCTTGCAATAAGACAGAAACACAGTATGTGAAGAGAAAAAGAAGATAGAAAGGTAACGGTTCCTTGTGTTTTCCTAAAGCCATGTAGCATCTCCAGGCTTTCAATATGAAGTGACTGCTTTAATTTACAGTTGAGCATGAAGACATTTTTATATCTCTCCATTCAATTCTTTTGTGCAGGCAGTACAAAGAGCTTATCAGAACAAGCACATTTTTGAAACCACAAGGCACTTTAGGGTATATACTGTGTATCAAAAGCAGGATCCTGAATTTAGGATTAGAGAAAATATACCATAAAGTGGATCATTAGAGAGTCAAAATGGAGATGAGATTAAAGGTGTACCTGAGAACATACATGCCTTGTATGTTATCCCTGTCCTATCTTTCTTATTTATTTCTCACTTTTAAGACATGGATTTGCTTTGACTCTGGAGGAAAAATAGAAAGAAGATGGGTATCTTACCTGGTTAAACAGGTGTTCATTGAGGAATAGGCAAATAGCTAACAGTTATCTTAATGTGCATTGTGTGTATTATGTTAAAAACTTAGAAACTGTGGATGCTAAAAGCTTGGTTGCAGAGAGATTTTCCAGCTCTCTGCCAGTGTCTGTGTGAAAGCGAAGACTTTCGCACGGACGCTGGCTGAGAAACAGTTGGAGAGTTTTTGTAAATAATCCCTTTATCACTGCACCTGCGAGTTGTTTTGCAATATTGTTATGGTTAACTGAAGAATTGCTTTGGAATGGCTGTTGTTGAATTTAGCCAATCATCCTGAGAGGTGGATGGTCAAAGAACCAATGACCTTATGCCATCCAAGCGACCTAGAGGATATAAACTGGTCTGTAAATAAATAATTAATTCTGCTTTTCCTGAAATCTGCCTGTTTCGTTTCTCTCCATCCCTGGTACAACAGCGACAAGAAAGCCTAGTAAAAGGCTGTGAAATTGAACTAAAACACAGGATACAGCCATACTACCAAATAGAGAAGGGAATAGCAGGCTATTCTGTGCTTTCTGTGGTGTGCCTGTGGTGCAAAACCATAACTGCCCTTTTGTGCGGTTTTCTTCTTTTCCAAGACATAAGCTTGAAATAAAAAGTGTAAACTGTGTTGCAGCATCTTAGAATTGTGTTTTTACAGCATTAAAGAGGTTGGTAAGTATTCATTGCTTACTAGTGGTAGGGGAAATAGGGAGGCTGAGTATGAGACTAAGTAGAAGTTCTTGAAAACCAAAAGCCTCCTGGCTCTACTTGTGTGCAAGATACTTTTAAGAGTGGATCTGGAAATCAGCTGCCATGAGCAAGTAATTCATGAGAAAGTTGAGCTACATTTGAGAAAATGAATTTGAATTCTGTCCTTGTCCTTTTTTGTGTACTGGATAAATATTTTGCATGCTTCCACATCCTCACCTGAATACAAACAGTATTTCAATTGGAGCAGCAGTTTCCTCACTTTTGTAGAAGAATACATTATAATGACGAAATATGATGAGTTCACAGTGGAGAATGAAAGTAGTGATGACAGCCTCTCACTGTATTTTGTAAGTAGTTATAAGACAGAGGTAAAGGTTGATATTTTATTCATCTAATTGAGTTGCAATAGCCTTGGAAGTAGTAAGAGATTGCAATAAACTACTCCCAGGAATTCAAGAACATCTAAGAATACAAGAACAGTCATACTGAATCAGAGCACATTCTTAAGTAACCCATTTTCCTGTCTGTAAAAGTACTCAGATTTTTAGGGAAAGAAAGAAAAAAGTATGCAAGAAACATACAGAAACTTTGGGGGGGATTTTGACAGTCAGAGACTGTCAGTGTTAATATATTGCCCACTTACAATCAAAAAGGGTTATTGTTTAATTAATTTTACCAAAGAATTGCAGTAGAAAATATTTTATCCCTTCCTAGCATAATGCAGCTGACTCTTGAGCATGAAACAGCATCTTGCTCCCCGCATTTCTATTGTAGGGGATAAAGGATGGACAGATGGCAGAGTGCAAAGGACACAAAGAACGATATAAACTACATCTTTCCTGGGTCCTGTGCTTCACTTTGGTTCTTCAGTGAAAGTAGAGGCATGTCATTAAAATTCATCATTGGTATTTGTTTCCAGAGTAACCCTAGAGCAGAACAGCTAGACATCAACTCTCAACTAAGGCCAGGAATAAAAGATCTGTAAGGTTTAAATTTAATGGTCAAAGTGGCCATGTCGTGGTGTACTTCCGAACAAATAATCTGTCACCTTGCTGAGCATTAAGTATCAAAACATAACTTATGTGATATTTTTGCTGTCCATTTTGTTTGACAAACATAAATCCACCAGCACCTTAAGGTGTATATGGTTTACCCCAAACTCTAGGAATCCATTAGAAATACTTAGTACACCAGATGACTGGATATACCTCAGGTCATAAAAAAATGCAGCAGTCATTGTGATTAAGAGTTTACAGAGGAGTGTGTTGGAGGCACACAGGAGACACTTTAGTCCTAAAGAAGTGAAAGGAAAACCTGCGGATTTAGTGGGGAGGGTGTCCCTGGGGAGACGTATGAATATTCAAAGGCAGCATTATGGCAGGACAAAGTGAGAGATGTGACAGCTCAAGCAGAAGCAGGAATAAGCATGTTTACAGCCTCTCCGACTCTGAAGTTACAAAGGAGATGAGGCAAAAGAGACATATGGGGGACTTGCCTCCCACAGAGAAATATGGTAGGTTTTCATTGTGTCAGCTTTCTCCATATTACTCCCATCTGCTGAATCACCGGATTAAAGAGGTTTCTTTTCTGACAGTGGATTTTCTGGAGCTCCTGCAAGATAATGCATGTTTATCATTTCTTGCCATGGCATCAGTTAAGGCAGGCTCACCTTGTCTTTATGCCTATTCCAGCAATGATAAAAAAAAAGATTATAGCACATCTTCCCTGGGGTCTGAAAACTTCCTGTCATAGACTGATTGCTTAGCCCTGCTGAAAACAGGTGTCTCTCTCCACGGAGATGAAGCTGGAACAAGTAAGACTACAGTGACTGAAATCCACTGGCTGTATAAGTGTGTGACAGCCTAATGTGGTTACTGGTATTCACAAAGACACCTAGCCTTACATTTTCTCTCCACGGTCTTCTCTTTCTGAACTTGCACAGTAAAATTAAATGAGGCAGAATGTCTGCAGTGGGATTTTTTTCCCTGGGTTCAAAGGCTTCCCTTCACATTTTGTGCTAATCCATCTATTTCGAGTAGATAAAAGGTGAGTAAGGAAGGAAAGCAAGTAACATTTTTATTCACTCGGTCTTTCAAAAATTCTTTTCACTAACTTTTAAGAATGACTTTCACAGCAGTAATACTTTCAGACAAATATTACACTTAAGATGAAACATACCTATTTCATAATCATAGTTTTGGTCATCATAATTTCTCACTTTCTGTAGTATTTGTGCTCAAATAAGGTTTTGGAGTATTCTGATTAATTTCTTTTTTTTTTTTTTTGCTGAATCTTTAAGTTAAGTCATACTACTGAAATTTCAAGACCACAACTCTACTTTTAGAGGGAAACCATAGACAAAACCTTGAAGCAGACAAAATTTAGTAAAGTCAAATATGGTAGAGATATGCTTTCCAGCCTTATGTGTAATGGGCAGGTGAGAATATTTTCTGGCGCTGCAAACTATGTGCATGCACTCTGTGTCTTTTGCAGAAAAGCAGGTGAAGGAAGCATCCTAAGGCATGGTTAATGACCTACTCACAGAGGAGACAAATTCTGGTGTTCCAACTGCTTGTGATGTCAGTAACAGGAACTTCAATAGTTCCATAATAAGTATCTCTAGATGATATCTTCCGAAAGTCTCAGTGTGGCCTGTGGTCCCAATAGTTGTGGTAAGAAATGCTGGAGATTTCTGGCAGCAACTGCTTTTCCTGAGTGTGATTTTTTTCAGCCATGGATCCAGCAATCCTGTCTTCCTACTACAGCTGCTTGAGATACATTTATTTTTTGGTCCATGTTTTATGTTTAATTCACTTATCATTTGATTGGTTGATCTTACAATTTTCTTTACTGCAAGTATCTCTAATCAGATTCTGATTCTTCTGACATTCATTTTGCTTAAGTCGTGATTCAGTAGAGGAAATTGCATGGTGCTCTGAAGTTCCAGACTTGTTATAAAGATCTTCCTTCATCTCATAGAGCTGAGGGTGAATTTTGACAGTTCTACCATTTAGCACACTTAACATTCAACCATCTATGTCATCCTGTAGCTCATACATTCCTAAAGAACCCTATTGGCTTCATTGGGGTAACAGATGCAACCAAGGGTTCCAGGTTCTGAGTTTTGCCAGGGCCTTTACTCTAAACTTGTCTTAGTTTCTTACTTGGTACTGTCTCCTTTTGTCCTCCTTATGAAAACTAAGTTGCTCAAGTTTATAAATTTGGTGCTGGTTTAGTTGTATCAGATATGCCACAGCAATAAAACCAGCATGTTTTGAAGACAGAAACAAGCCTTGGAGTTTTTTGTATTTTCTCAAAGTTCCCCCTTTTCCACAGAGACTGTCACAGCACATCTGATGAATTCACTAGAAATATACTGAAAGGCACTGAAAAAGGAAACACTTTTACTGTGAGTGTGACTGAGCACTGGCACAGGTCTCCCAAAGAGGAGGCCCTACCCTGGGAGGTATTCAGTAGTCATCTAGACATGGTCCTGGGGAAACTACTCTAGGTGGCCTGGCTTGAGCCCAGGCTTGGACCAGGTGACCTCCAGAGGTACCCTCCAACCTTAACCATTCTATGAACCATTTTTGCTCTACTAGCGCTCAAGTAGGACCTATGCATTAACTTAAACATTGGTCTCCTGTAAAGCTGTCCAATCTCTTGATGTTTCCTGAGGCAGTTTGCACAATTCTGGATGAGAGCCAGAGGCATTTCCACAGCATCAACCTATGCAATCCAAGTAGTCTGGAGGAAATACTATTGTGCTACAGCTCAGAAAAGGACAGCACACCAAAGTGTGATATTTTGCAACTAATTAAGGCTGTTGTGTTCTTACCTCAGTTGTGTAGGAACATTATGTACATAGCATTAACACAAACTGACAAATATTTGGAATTTTGCAAATCTTTGGGATCAGTACTCTGAAATCCAAAGGAGAAATCTTTTACCACGGGAATCTATTATACTGCATGACTTCAGATCAGTCTCTGTCTTCATTTTTGCCTATGTGGTCTTGCTGAGCATCTCTGGATAATTAGGAATAATTACCTCCAGCCTTTGAACAGCATTGGTGTCTTTTTGTGACATTCTGGTAGCCCCCCTGCTTTCCTCAACTTGTTTGTTCTTCTCCAAGCCTTTTGAGAGACAATTGACAAGTATGGGTATGTCTTGGCGTAGGAATGGACAAAAGAGCTGCTGGAGAAAGTTTGACTGATGGGATAAATAGAGAGAACACCGCTGAGATAAATGAAGAGCTCCACTGAACATCACTAGTTATCATCTTTTTGTAGTGTGTACTGAAATACCAGCAGTGGGGCTAGTGGAGAGTGGCAGGAATTGGGAAGGTAAAGGGAGATAATTACTGCATCTTTGGTTTGCAAGGACAAAGCTAGATAAATTTTCTTGAATCACTGCAGTCCAACTGCTATGGGAAAAAAGCAGAAGTTGGAGGATTAAATGGAAATAAGACAAATTGAAGTAAGTCACTGAGAGATAAATTAAGTTCTGTTAAAATCAGAGCAAAAGTTAAGATTAAACAACTTGAACACTAATTTTATGAAAGAGTTCCAAGTATACAACATACACAGAACTTTTACACTTGTATATGTATACCTTTGACTTTTAAAATTACCCTGGAAGGTATCATCCCTACTTCTAAATACTCAATTTAAATTCAGACCATAATTTATCTCTCTCTCTTATGAACTATGAATTACCAGTTTGTAACAAGCAAAAGTCAAGATCTTCTTATTTGATTCCAAATGAAAATATGTATTTCCATTGGAAAAGGAACACGTGAGAATTTGTCTGTGCGTCTAGAAGAGTGCTGGCCACACATGTTCAGGGAAGAGGAATTCAAGGTGAAACAGGTGCTGTTTGAACAACGACATTTTGGAATGGCATTCCAGAAGGGTTAGGGGAATCAAGACAGTTATGTAGAAATTAAACTCCTTAAAAGGACTTGAGAGTGGAGTTAATTTTGGTATCCGAGAATCTAGCTTAGATGACCCAAAAGACATCTTTTATTTCCTTGTAGCTTTATAACAATCATTTCCCAGAAGGAGTGTTTCTGTTGACAACTTTCTAGTAAACTGTACATGTACTTATATAGAGAGAGAATTTCATTCTCCATTATATGGGATGAGGCTACAAAATCACAGAAAATAATGTGAATTTGGAGCTTTATTTCTACAAGAGAATGGCCAGATTTAGAATACATGTAAAAAAAAGAGTGAGATTTAAAGCAAGATATGGCTATGTTGTCACCCACCTCTAACTAGAGTATTCTTCTGTTGTGTTTGAGAATAACCTCAGACTTCCCATTCTTTTTAATCAAAACATACTTATATGTCTAAATGAGACAAAAAATGCCCATATAGACCTCTACTGGAAGTTATTCATACAATAAACTTTATTGATTAATTACTTCAGATAACATGAGGTCAAAATATTTGTCATGCTGCTATTCAGTCCTATCCCAACCCTTCTTCCTGGCCAAATAACTCAGGAGGTGGAGGGATGTTCTTGCTATGCTGTAAACAAAGAATGATATTTCTGTATTTTACACGACAACATGAAATGATCCAGTATCAGAGAGTCTTCTTGTCAATGCAATGGCAACATCAATGCAATCTCGTCATATGCAATGACAGAGTCATAGGATCCATGAGTATTGCTACTATGCTTGAAAGTGGCATTTGACAGCAAGTGAATGACCTGCCGTGCAGGGACCTATTTAGACATGTCATCAGGCTTCTGAGCTGGTGCTAAACTGCGATTTTTCCCCTTGTGCAAATGTTGAATGTAAGCAGTCTCTCGTTCTTCTATTTTTGCATGGCTGGCATTCGAGAGATGCATTGGAGAGAGAAAAAAAAAAAAAAGGAAAGATTATCCAGGCAGACATCTGAACTCCTGCCTGCTGTGGAAATGGGCTCTGTGCTGTGGCCCAAATTAGGGGTAACAGCCAGCTCATGATATTTATTACTTGGCTGCCTTGGCTTACTACGTCGTTTTGCCTGAAGAGAGTTGGTGATTGAAGATACACTGCACTTTTGGAACCACAAAATAAACACAAGGTTCCCTGTGGGAAACCTTATGCTTCTCAGGATCTGGCAGGAATCTGTTTGTGCCATTTGATATTTTATGCCAAAGCTCATATCAAACAATTTTAGTTCATTAAACTTGGACCTTGAAATAACTCTCCAACTCGTTCAGGTCCTTGTGAGCTCTGAACGTGTATCTTCCTGGAAGGAGGGCTCCATCTGGTTTAATTTCTGTCTTCTTTTGGAGCTTGCATTAAAACACAGGTTTAGAGGGCTTTAAAGAGTCATAAAAGAGACATATTTTGTAAGAGTAGAGAGTTGTTCTTTGGCCAGAAGGAGGATGACATTCATCTACTAGAGGCTCTAAATACTCTTTTACCTGTTTATCTCACAGGGATTTCAATTCTTCTTACGCCTTGTAGTCTGGGTGCCCATCTCAGCCTCTCTTCCCTCACAGTCGGACTCTTCATGCTGGCGATAGGTTGGATACAGATCCTGCAGCAAATGTTCCCAGCTTTTTCTTTTTCTCTCTTTTCTTTTTTTAAACTGGATACCATAGTCATCAGATTCTAGGAAGGCTCTAGGTCTGTCAGCTTCATTGTTATCAAGTTACCTCCTTATCTGTTACCGCTTTCCTTGCCTACTATGCCTTGGGAATTCAAAGCAGTAGTAAACATGTTCATTTCTCACTATTGTTAGTAAGTACTTCGCCATTTCTTAAACCTGAGCATTGAGGAAGCCTGTAAAAGTAGAGAGATTTATTGGATGTGTTCAAGTGTGGAAATAAATGAAAAAAAAGAACATTACAATTACAAAAATTTAGTGTTTGAAGATGTGAAAGGACATAATGGTGTGGCAAATTAAAACTTTCTTTTGGGCTAAATCCACCACATGCAGCTTGATATAATTATAAAGAAGACAATTGTAATTTGCTTTTCCATTCCTTCTAGTATCTTTTGACATGGACTTTTTCATTCATATTAAGATAGAAATCTTTAAAGATCTTTAACCTATAACCATCTCTTACACTGTCTTTCGCTGTATGTGGCCTGGCATTTAAATGAAACAACCAAGGGAGTCTTAAATGCCATTATAAGCAGGTTCATTCCAGCTGTTTGCAAGATTTTATAGGTCAAGCAGCCAAGGGGTTTGACTTTAGTGTTTTGGGATCAGTTACAGCTTCATTGGAGGGTTGAAATTCAATCTTAAATCACTGTGCTGTAACGAGTTGGCGCTACGGGGTTTTATTACAATAGCTGGCTTCTTCCCTATCATGGCTACCCATAGACTGTAACTGCATTTTTATGGTGTCTGTTTGGTACAGATGTAGCTGTCAGCCTCGGGTATATCACCCTGGCATCCGCTGTGTGCTGGGAACTGGGACTATTTGATGCCACCTTTTATATCACTGCAGTCAGGTGACCCTGCAGAATAAATATTAACAAACTCTTCTTCTCATGCTGATGAGATTCTCAAATAATTTGCTATTGCCTTTCTGAGCCAGATCCTGCAGCTCTGATGCAGTTACGGCTTCTTTTGACTTTGTGTGAGCTTTGTCAGAGACAAAACTGGAGGGTTGGGCTCAGTTTGGTGGAATATATAACAACTTCATATCAAATCCATCACTCAAAATCTTCCTGCACATCACCTGTGTAGTTGCAAGGCTTTTGTAGTACACAAAATTAGGAAAACACTTTTCTGTTAAGAATTACCTTTGTTTTATGCCTGTCTGATAATGTTAAATAGTGATATTAAATAGATGTATATATTTGTTCAATTGTGGAGAAAAGAATCTTTTCAGCACCTTCTAATTACATTTATAGATTTTAAAGATCTGGAATTTACCAGCTCTCCTTTTTATAATATGGTCCAAATTCTCTTACAAGATTCTCTTTGCCATTCATTTAGTGGGGTCTTTGGATTCTGAGATGTTAGAGCAGTGTATTGGCTTTCAAAAATCATTGAACATATACTGCTCTCTCCTTACCTGTCTTTTTTCTTAAGCATTTATCAAAGAACAACTGGTAGAGTATTGAGGAGTGAAACTTTTTTTCTCCTCAGAAAAAAAAGTTATTGTTTTGTGAAAATATCATGTCTTCAGCAATATTATGTGCTATCATTACCATCACCCTCCTCTGAACTCATTCACCAAACAGTTACCAGAATGGTGGAAAGACCTTTACTTCGTTCTGAGTATTTTCCATGTGAGTTGAACAGCTGAATAAGAATAGCATTCACTGTTGAAAAGCAGCACAGGCTCTCTTAAAAAGACAATATCGAACCTGCCTTTCTTTTCTTTGTTTTTATGCTTCAGCATTCACTAATCTTGGCTATTGCTCTTTTATTGAGCTCCTTCAGCACATATATTTCTTTTGCTTTATATTTTATTTAAACTTACTCAAGTGACAGCCAATTACCTATCTGTCTGACCAACACGGCAAAGGCACTTTGTTCATCAGGGTTTTTTTCTTCTCTGACAATTACTTGTCAGAAAGCGAAGTTTCTCTTTTGCTCCATTAAACTGAACTTACTATAAATATTGGTGATTTACTCAGAATCTTTCCTGACATTCAATAACCTCCATGACACATAGTCTTATAAATGTATTTAGTGAGCTGTTATAAGGGATTACCATCTTAAAATCACCCAAAAGCTAGTATTTAACCTGGACAATTGAATTCAGATCATTAAAAATGTAATGAGAGTTTCTTCTGGGGTCAGATGATTCCTTTAACTGTCAGCAAAGCTTTGAAGAAGTGATCTAAGTCAAAGTTAAACATTTAATTGTGACACAGACTACACTCATCTTTGGTAATGAAGCCTCTATTGAAAGATGGTAAGTTACAATAAGAAGGCTGTAATATTTAGCTGAGGAACAGTAACTTGCTAAATAGCATCCTTCAGCTAAGAGTGATCATCTGACACCTCCCTTCCACTTCAGGTTTAAATGCTCTCCCCTGCATTAAAAACCTGGCATTTCTCTTGTGTTAAATCTTATCTTCCTTTCTTGACTGAAGTCAAGCCTGTCAGTAAAATTCTGAGATCACAAGAGGAGTGTAAAATTTGTATAAAAAGTAGTTTATGCATTACCATCAATCTTTGATGCAACTTACTTATTTGCTTAATTATTTATTTTAATCTTCTTCTTTCATCACCTGTTAATTTCCTGTGAGAAATCCCGGATTTTAGCATGTGGCAAGTCAATCTTCTACTCTCCAATGCTGAGGTTTTATCCAGAGTAGCTTGACAGCTTTTTGATATCTTTTCCCCTTAAATTAGAAAGTGCGTATTTTTCCAAATGTGAACACTGAGCATTTGCCCCAAGGTTTTACAGAAATGTTTTCTCAGTGGAACATCTGTCAAGGAAAAAGAAATATGCACCTAAGAGCACTAAGGAATGTGAAGGCAGACTTATGTGGCTAGTGCTAAGAGTGACCTTGATCCAAGGTCTTGTCTATTCCAGACAAATGCGCAGGTGTAGGTGGTGTAGGAGGCTCCCACCGCTCATCTGCTGCCTCACCACTGCCCTCTTCCTTGTATTGGTGTGTAGCTTTTTGGGAGTGCCCACCAATCTGGGCACAAGAGAAGAAAGGGAGAAGGGAAGGAAAGAAAGAAGGAGGGAGAGGAGACGAGGGGATGTGATGGGAGGATAGGTTGTTGATGGGAGGAAAAGGTGATTGCACTGCTGAGCTTAGCAAAGTTATCTTGGGGCGCCAGAACAGAGGGCACTTAAAGCTCCAGGTGGAATTTCTTTGGAGGAGGCTTGGGAACCACTTCAGTTTTTAACAGCTGCATCTGCCAAACTGGACTAAACTGTAATTCAGCACAGCACATTGGAACCAGTGGTAATGGTAGAAAGAACAACAGTCCTCAGAGACTCATCATGTCCAGGAAACTCCTCCTGAAGCCACAGATTAAATTTATGACCATAAGATGAAGCTGAGAATTGTGAGGAAAACATCTTTATCCTTAGGAGCAGCAGTTAGTATGGATGATGAGCTGTGCCCTGGAACTTCTCCTGTGATAATTATTAGCAGCATCAGCCAACTCTGAGTCTTAAATGCAGAATTCAAATGTTTCAGATAATTCCTGACTTGAATTTAGAAAATGAATGCTAGGAACTGTAATTTTTTGATTCACCATTTTTTGTATACGATTTTAATTTTTGAAAACTGAGTCCATTTGTAACAGTAAGTGTCCATTTGAGAAGTCATAATAATTTTTCTCTTTTTTTTCCCTAGCTTGTAAAATTGTTTTTATTTCAGAAAGGATTTCAAAGATACATAGTTTTTCAGCTTTCCAGTTATTAAATATTTACTTCTATGATTTTTGTTAGATTTCTTGAATACAAGTTTGTTAGATAACAAACTTTTCTGGTTGTTATAATTTCTAAGGATTGTCTTACATGACAGATTGAATCAACTTTTTAATATCAAATGCAGGGAAGATTATACTTCCCAGTTTTGTAAATTTAGTAATTTATAGGGTATCAAATTTGCAGCTGTATCATTGACCTTTTATTTTTACATTTAGCCATTTTATAGTCTTCTGTTTATATCAAGCTACTTTTAGGTATTTTCTTGTATGAAATGATCTGTAACACATGAAAATTCTTCATCTTGACTCAGTGACTTCTCTGATGGATTTGGATCTGTTTATTAAAAGTGTCATTTATAAAACTTTTCCATTAAAATATAAAACTGACTGTTTTCTGTGATGTTTCTGACAGAAGAGAAAATTGAGTTTTAACACATATTTGAAAAGTTGACTTTCTAACTCTGCTGTGGTGTCTCATCACTCAGACAGCTTCTGATATATATTTTGAAGTATAATAGGACCTGAGAATTTAGAGGATGGGTTTAATCCACAGGGCACCCTGTTGAAGCCTTCTCTCAGAAACGTTTTTTGATTTCTCTATTGACTAGGAACATCTTGGTGATTTCTTTCTGCAGGTCCTATGCAGAATTGCTGATTGCTGCCTTTTATTTTGCTACTCATTTGCCTTAAGCTGCTTGTGAAACATTAATGCTACAGTTCCACTATTTTTTCTGTTCAGGAAGTTCCAATTGTGCTGCACATCTGGTTGATCCCTCTAGGTGAAGCAGCTCAGAATTCAAACAGATTAGTTCACCTGAAGTTTTTTCTGCTCTTAATACAAAAGGTCTTGAGCATAGCTTGGAAGAGAAAGTTCACCCTGAGTGACTTTACTGCAGCCCCATCTTGCACCTTAGTACCTTCTCCTTGTGCTCTGCAGGAAGTGGGAAATGGGAAATGTTTGGAAGACTTAGTGAAACAAAGAGACAAAAACCCAAGACTTCATTAAGTGAAGTGCTACAGTCCCACTAGGGCATTTTACTGCTAGTCCTGGTCTCCTGAGTCATGCACTTTACATTACAAGATTGTCAGTGATGATGATGATGACTACATAACAAAGCGCTCCCTTGCCAGCAGAAATAAGAAATATCACGTATCCTTTTCCAAGTGTTGTTATGATAAGAAAATGTTATTTCCCATCAACTTTGATAGATTTTTATAAGTTCTCGTTTAAATATTTCACTCAACTGGACATAGGTTTCATTAAAAACATTCACCTAGTATTTAAGTTGACGAAACAAACCCTCCTCTTTCATTTGCAAGAAAGGTTTGGGTTTTCATTCCACTTCTATGTTACTCATTTAAAAAAAGAGTATCAAACAATTTATTACCGACACTCCCAAACTTTATTGTCTTAGTTGTCACAAGTAGTGGAGGTGCAGCCTTTCCCAGCTAGTTTGGGAACTGGTATGACAGTAAACCCCCAGAGGACCTCAGTCACATTGACCATACCTCAACTCCAGCCTCAAGCTCCTCTGCCCTACTAAATTGCTATCTGTCTTTTACCAATGGGAGAAGTTGAGCCAGCTAATTTTGGAAACCTGTCCCTTCCCTTTAGGTTTCAGATTTTTAGGCTGTTTTCAGAAGAATCTGAAAATGGTGATTAAATTAGAAATTCGTGTGGGAAAATTCTTGTTGAGAAAAAAAAGACATTCTTGTTAAGAAAAACAACCTCCTTATAATCAAATTGTTTCTGGTATAACATTTTGAAGTACTCGCATGCACATAATTCCACGTGAAACTGTCTTTCACAGAATCTAGGCTGGTTTAGTGGCCCCTGGTGGCTACAGGGATTTTGGATTTGGGCAAACATCGACAGTATGGGCTCTTCATATCTGTGCAAAACCAGCTTTTAAATGTGCACAGCTGCCTGTTTCCTTCCCTTTATTCTGATGATTTCTGTCCAATCAATTACCTGAATCACAGCCTGTATTAGGGATTGCTTTTTATTTGCACAGAGCTAAAAACTTTGTGGTCGTCACTGGTTCTTGGGGGCTCTCCTGGGTGAAATACTAGGTATAGAACAGCAGCACTCAGATGTTTCCTCTGTGCAGTCCATATTGCTCATGGTATAAAGAAAACAGAACTTAGTATGTTTCCTCTGCCGTGATCATGAATTATAAGGTTTTTAACTTCTGCATGGATTGCCTGCAAGGTGTTATAATTTAGAACAGAGTAGCAATTTGAGGAGGAAAGACATGCCTCCTACCTCTTTCTTTTCTTTAGATTCCCCTCACCCCCTGCACCACCCCTGCTAATGTATTCTGTGGGGTTTTGGGATGAACCAAATTACTCTGTGTTGGCGATAAGAGCAAAATAAATGAGACTTAGCTGTGCAGGAAGGTCTCTGTGCATAGCCTGATGGTGAAAACACTTCTTAGTGGGGAAGGTATGGTACTGTATACTTGGCATCCTGCTTCCAGGGTTCCTTTAGTGGTTTCATGCTGTCACTGTATATAAAATAAAGAGCAAGCCCTGCAGGCAAGGAACACGAGCATCTCTCACAGTTTTGTATAAGTGCCATAAGCAATAGACTGTAGACTCATGTTTCTGCTTGTGCTCTGTTTTTGACTCATGAAATACAAATTTTTATTTTTTGCCTGTGTCACAGCTTCAAAGAGAAGCTCTTTCCCTTGGTGTCCTAATGGATAGGAAGCGGGAGGAGAGGAATGAATAACTCAGTAGGCAGCAGGAGAGGAAATTGAACTTTATTTCTCTGTGCTTGTGGTGGGTGCCTTAACCACAGTAATCCAAGGAAAGACTAATAATTTTTTTTATGTGTAGCTCTGTCTATGGTGAATATACACCTGTGCACCCTCATCTTTGGGAATATGCTTGTGGCCACTGTGCTATTTTGTGGGAGCCCAGACCTCCCCGATGGATGTACTCAGAACTTGCTTGGCAGATGTCAGGGAGATGTATATGAAGGCAAACTTTTTGTCTGATCCAGTTTAGGCATGAGCT
This sequence comes from Eulacestoma nigropectus, assembly GCA_013397775.1. NCBI lineage: Eukaryota > Metazoa > Chordata > Aves > Passeriformes > Eulacestoma > Eulacestoma nigropectus. Next base: position 290,926 of record VZTE01004942.1, on the reverse strand, counting down.
GAACACCAAGCCTTTTAGCATGAGTCTGGTGGCAAAGTACAGTGGTTGTGTTAGTTTATGTTCCAATATTACATTTTTCAGGCATTTAAGGTGCTGATCTGAAAATTTATCCCAACGGTCACTTTAAGAAGGGACAGATACTAAACAGCTTCATTCATATCTGTGCTGCAGACTTTTGTCTTTCACATAGCTCTAGGTGTTTCAAAGCAACATAAAAGGCGTAATGGCATCCATGTCTTGCAGTGACCCACCACTGTGAAGTGAATTTCCTCAATACCCACTCTGGGCAAGCTCTCTGCTCCCCACACCAGCACATTGTCATGTGCCTAGGGAAGAAGTCAGGCAGTGACGTTGTGGATGTTAGTGAGCCATTGGAGTTTTCTGTCACATTAACCAGGGTTATTGTGACCACTGGTCTTCCCAAAGAGTTCACTCATGGCCAAGGACCATTTTGAGTAGGTAAGTATATAGTTAGCACACAGCTGCCCTGTTTCAGAGCCAAGGACACTTTAATGGAGACAATCCTAAGCCAACTGCCTTCAGTGCTGGAAGTGTGATAGGACACACTCAATTTATTGGTGCCAGTGAAGACCAAAGCTGCAGGAGAGTTTCAGTGAATGTCACAGCAGAGGTAGCACTAAGCAAATCCTAGTCTGATTTGGCAGCTCCATCCTCTGCTTACTTGGCAATGTCAGGGCTCCAGGAAGAAGACACATTGTCTCTGAAAACTGGTGGTCTGTGAATTTTTTTAGCTGTTTTGCTGACCCAGAAGATTTCCACTTTTAATGGGAATGAAAAAGTCTCTGGCTCTGGTCATGGATGACATAGATGCCTTCCGGTGTGATACAAGACTCTCAGTATGTTGTTGTTAGACCATAAACTGTAAGTTCTGCCTGTGTCAAGAGCTTTCAAAACTATTTACCATCTTGCACATTGTATTTGGGGCACCCTTGTACTGTACTGCGTGATTTTTCATTTCTATATGCTGGCCCGGGTGTTTAGCTGATAAAAGTCAATGTAACTTTACTGATTTCAAAGGAGCTGAACCAAGCTGATGATTCAACTTTTGTTCATTTCATTGTTTAGATTTATCATTTTTATTAACCTCAGCATAGAGAATGTTGTTTTCATGTCTGCTGTAAGGGAGGTTTTTTGTACAGGAAAAAATGGATTCTGCTCTCAGTGACACCCAGCCTCATCTTGCAGGTGAAGATTGAATCTGGCCATAATGTGTAAAATGAAATGGTTTATGTGACATGTCCACATATGATAACACTTTGGTTGGTATTCATAGAGCCATGCTTGCTCCATCTGTCTCAGTTTTAAACATTGCAAGTGCATATATCAGTAAATTTTAGGGTTTGTAACAATGTAGTAAAATCAAATAGATGTTAATAAATTCTAGGAAGCACAGAAACTCGGTTGTTTCTCAGTGGGTTTCTATTTAGCTGCTCAAGAATATCTTGCTACAGCTGCAAAAATATTGAACTAAGTTTAAACTTCAACAAATATGCTGCTAAGAAAGTTGATTTTTCTATGTTTAGAACTATGGACTAGATTGTCAAAAATGAATAGCAAATGTGTTTGCAGCAGAATTTTTTATCTGGCCTTTTGTTTTTCTTTCTTACCTGATGTTCAGAAATGCAGAATTACCTAAGAACCATGTGCTGATGCAAGCATGAAGGTTGATGCTTCTTAGCTTCCTCCTTTTCCACACCCAACTAAATCCAGACCCAAAATGCCATGAGGACAGTGGGACAAGAGCTATTAGGCTGCCGCCTTTTCTTTCTGATTTGTAGTTGCCCAAAAGTAACGTAGCAGCTTTTGAAGAGCACAGATGGCTCATTTGACTGTTGGTTTTGAAGCAGTTTGCTCTGAGGTCTTCCAACATTTTCTGCTGCCTTTCACCCCCTGAGCCTACATCTGTGCCTTGGGCAGTGAGGAGCTCCCAGCAGTCTTCCTTAATTCCTGCATTAAGGAACTCCTGACATCATAGTGGCCACGTCTGGGACTCATCTGGGCCTGCTCTGCTCTTTTGGGCTTTTAGGAACAGACTGAGGAACTTGCATGAGGGAGCATGATGGTATTGCTATTGCAATAGCAAGGTTTGCATAGCTTTGCTCACTTGCTGGTGAAGCCTGGTGCAAATAAGAAAATGTCAAGTGTTCTGTCCAACCCATAATTAAAAAGTGGATGTTCTGTTTATGTGTTTTCTTACAGCTGGCAGCATTAGAGAGACAAATCTTTGACTTCCTGGGCTTCCAGTGGGCTCCTATCCTTGGCAATTTCCTACAAATAATAGTTGTCATTTTGGGTTTGTTTGGAACCATCCAGTTTAGGCCTCGATATATAGTCGTGGTAAGTCTCATTTATTTTTTTTTTTTTTTTTTTGGCAATTGGCTTTAAAACCTATCATATTACAAAGCAGAATTTTCTTGCTTTCAAAACACCAGATGGTATTTCTGTAGAAACTGTAGAGGTCTCCATGTCTTTTTGCAAATTTAGTACTACTAAGTGGTTTTTTTGAGATTTTGGACGTTATCAGAAACAGGTAGTCTGGAGAAAGTGCTGCCAAAACTATGACTGTAGTACAAGTCAATTAGACTATGTGTAAATAAAGAATAGAAATACAAATTGTTGTTCTTTTTGCAACAGACAAGCAGAATTGATGGCGATTAAAAAAAATATTTGCAATAGCCAAGTTATATTTAGCTACATCTTTCTCTTAAGCAGAGAGAAGTAAGGATTGTAGAAATGTCTTTGGTCCTGTGACCCATGGGTTCCAGAGAAGTCTCCTTCTCACTTATTTGTAATTTTGTCAAGACCTGTATTTATGGCTTTGACCCTAAATTATTGTAAATTCTCTCTGATGCTTGTAACTTGAAGCTTCACAGTTGTTTTTTTCCCCATGTTCTCAATATAGCCAGGAATAAAAAGAACTTTCAAAGCCTTGAAGTAAACTGACAACAAAAAAAATCTCTATTCCTCCCCCACGTTCTCTCCTGAATGGATGAATATTATGTCTTTACCTGGTAATGGCTGTATTTGGAACATTGTGGTTGTGTTGTCAGTAATGGATTTTAAAAGGCTAAAGTTATCTTTCTTTTTCCTCACAAATGAATGAAGAAAATGTCTACTGGGGAAGACTCATTAAAGAAATACTTAAAAAGCTTCATCTTTTCCAGTCAAGCCTGGAATTCTGTAATTCTTTGTCATGTGTTAAAAGAAAAAGTGAACAAAGTATGCATCCAAGATTATACTCATGTTAGCTAAGCTAACAAGCAGACTATAACAAATTGAAAATGGATTTATATAAAAAATAACACTTTTGTCTATTATCTGTGGTTGAAGAACTGGGCATCTGTGTATTGATAACTCACCTTTCTGCTTCATGCTCTCCATTTTATACATAAGAAGCAATTGAGTGTAAGCATCTGTAAAATTATGTGGGAAATTCATGTCTGAAGTGGAACACTGCAAAATTTTTTGTCCCTCAGGTTCAGCACTTCTGCTCAAGGATGCAAGCTCCATTTTAATTTTCAAATCAAATGCAACAGATGTTGATTGTTTCTGTATCTTTTCCAATGTAATTGAACATTTTAGACTATACGAAAGTTGTTTTAAAGTAGAGGTAGAAAGCTCATAATTAAAGAAAGAAACACCCCCTCAGCAAGATACTTTATGCTGATTTAACTGAACTCATATTCTGATTTATCTTTAAGCGTATATTTAAGAGCTCTAGCTACAGCTGATGCCAATACTCATTACTGGGGAAGATCAAGGCTTTAGAGCCCAGCTGGTCAGAGCATGGTGCTAATAATGCTATAGGTCGCAGGTTCGATCCCTGTACGGGCCATTCACTTCAGAGCTGGACTCAGTGATTCTTGTGCGTCCCTTCCAACTCAGAATATTCTGTGATTACCCACTTCTTCATCCCGTCACTGCCTCTCTGAGCTAACTGTGATTATATCCTTACTAACATAGGGTTTACAGTGAAGTAGGAAGAGTTTGAGCCAAATGCTGAAGTCTGAAGGGTGTCTGTAACACAAGGTGTCTGTAATCAACCTCACAACACCAGCGGAAGGGGATGACTGTCATATCTTCCTGTTCCCACTGTTCCCTGACTGAACACTTCCCCAGATCCTCACCCCCACTTCTGGCAGGAGTTAACTGGACCTGTCAGTAAGTCAGTTCCATTTCTAAGCTGTCAGAAAACCAACCTAGCAAAAAGTGGAGAGTTTTTTGCTAAACTGGTGACCTGAATCCAGTCTGTGAGGTTCCCAATGGTTGCCAGGGCTGGCATAAGGCAGGGATTGGGACTGCATGTTTATGAGCAGCAGTGTGGAGGTGGAGGAGAAAGGAGGAGTTGCAAGACTTCTCTTGTAGCTAGCTCCAACCTTGTCAGTTCAGCCTTGCCCTCAGGTTGAATTCAGTGGATACCTCAAGGCAGCGTAAGAAGCACTGCCTTTGCTCAGCTGCTGCCTTCAGTTCCTGTCCTGCTGTTCCTCTGTTTGCACCAGCATGGGCACCAGTTCAGCCACTTGGTAAACTGTCAAAGCAGAACAGATCCAGGTGAAAAGTAATTATTTTCTTTACTGGTGTTAATTTAAGTGTAGGTCAGCTCTTTTACGTGTTTTTCTTGTTCCAGCAGTAGGGAAGAGATGGGAGAGGGGAAATGGGAAAAAGTCACCAGAGGAAGGAGAAAAGTGCACAGAGTCTTTCTACAGTAGTGCAGGGTTACACCAGCTTAAAGTTCTTGTTGAGCTGTAGCCTGAGGACCTTCTAGGCTATACCAAACACATGCTTCCCAGAAGCTTGTGCTATCCAGGGCTGTCCCAGCCACAGCTTAGCTTTGTCCACTGTCCCCAGAAGCCCCAGAAGGAGTCGCTGGTACTGGCAGTAAAGACCCCAACAGTGCCAGCTGCATACTGGCTGTATTCACTAAGGCAAAAGGGTCAGTCCACCTGTTACAGCAGTAAACTTTTTCTGCTAACTTTAGATATAAAGTCTGTTTAATGCAAATCTTCAATAGAGTCCTGAATTTCAGTATTAAGCACAATGCAGAGAGATTCTTACCCAGGCACTGAGTAGTGAATTAGGCTTCAAATTCATTGAGAATCTTCACAGCCTCCCATATCCATAGCTGCGCTTTCAGCCACATCTAAGCCCCTGGATTTGTTCGTGGTTGGTGTCCCAACAATTTGATACTGTGTCTGTGGCTGAAGAAATATTTTGGTCATGCTTTTATGTACTCTGGTTGGTGAAACTTCTGATCTAGATTAAGCTTAACCCAGTTTAACTGGAAAAGTAATCTATTTTTTGCTTCAAGAAAATTATGCTTAGTATCCATTGTCTTTTCCATAAGACTTCCCTGGAAATCAGCTTAACTAGTGCAGATGATCCCATCACAATATAAAAAAAAATTGAAGTAAAGAGAGAATCATGTCAGGTACAATGGTTTACTTCTGTAAACTGTCTCCACAAAATTAATCTGGCACATGTGAGCACAAATTGTCCTCATGATAATCTGTCATACTCTGGTGGTGATCTTGACTTCATCTGACCAGCTCTAGAGTCATTGTTTAACCTCAAGAGAATGTTTTTAATCTATCTTCTGTGCAATGAAGTCTGTGCCTGAAGGTTTCCCTGACAAGTGAAGTTACACAGAAGCTTTCACTTTGTCATCCTGTGCTGCATATGTCACGTTCTGTCTCCTCAAATCTTAACATATGTGAGGAATAGGAAAGTAAGTGAATAAATGTGATACATGCAGGGCCATAACTTGAAGCACATCTGTAGTCAAATATGAAACTACTTCTGCAGGCACAGTTGAGGAGGCTTTTGTTGCAGGTACGTAGAGCCAAGGAGTTTGGTGAGGGTTGTGATAGAAAATGAGCCCAATAGCAGTTGCATGCTTCTGAGTCTTCCACTGCCTTTGAACCCAGGCTGGCCATTTTACCACTAGGATTTAGTGACCACATAAGCTGCAGCATAAGCATAGCCATTGTAGATTAAAAGTCTGAATAAAGAAATTAGTTTGAGTGATATAAAATTTGCCATGAGAGCTTTCTATAAAAAAATGCCCCACTATCTAAGAGCCACCATGCAGTGGTTGATACATGAGGCATCTCTGTTGAATAGAATTGTCATTCTATGTAGTTAAAGATAGTGGTTCGTGTTCACTGTATACAGTCCTTCAGATTCAGGGCTATACGGATGGTGATTCTGAAATAAAGCTGAAATTTCACCTGCTCATACCTAAAATTCCAAGTCCTCAGAGCTTAGGAAACAGAGAGAGAGGAAGCAACAGCATTGACTCCAAGTGTCCTAATTAATTTAAATCCAACAATTATTTCCAATAGGTTTAGTATTAATTAGTAATTTAGATAAATGTTGTGAACAATTTGTCCTGTCACTAAGTGGATGTGCTATTTTCAGTATTTGAATATTTTGTGACTGAATTAAATCAGTGCAAAGTTCCCAGGGGATATAATAGTGCAGAACTGATTCTTAATTTTCCCATATTAGCTCATTTGAAACTTACCCAAACATTTGCAAAGAAGAAAAAACCAGCTGAATTTCAGTTCTAACCATGCTGTTACACTCTTGTCATGAAGCTCCAGAGCTCTGCTGTGATCCATTTCCTTGTTCATGCTTTTCCTTTCTTAACAGATCTTGCTATCACCAGCAAGATTTTCAAGCTTTTAAAATTGATTAATGATGATGACAGGATACCTGTTAAAGCTGGGGATTTTCCCCCTCTCCTACTTCTGATATGGGACTTGAAAAGTCTTCTGAATGATGAGTCATAGAGCTAAAATTGCACAAGCCAGGCCCAAAACTGAAAAAAAATGTGTTAATGGATAGTGAGGGATGAAAATAATACACTTCAATAGGGAGAATCTGTGGTGGAAATCTCTGCTTTACTTGCCTTAATGTATTCCATTAAATAAAATCTGTATAGGCAATGGATATAGTTGAAAAGCCAGGAGAAAGTTTCTTAAAAAAAAACCCCAAACAAATAAAAAAAAGCACAACAGCAGAAGAAAAGCTGTATAGGATACTTTATATAGTATTGAAGCAATTATACAGACAGTGAAAACACATGTGAAATATTTAGGCTTCCAAAATTACTAGTTGAATATCCTTCCTGGTAAGTTTTGTGTTGTTACTGCTCCATCGTGTTGATTTATGTCACTTCCCTTGCCATATTTCATAAATATGGCTAATAAGGTTCTGCAAGTACTGATGCCAGGTATTACAGGGGGATGATTTGACGACTCAGTAGTTGCTTCTTTCCCTTGAAGTATTCTCGAGCCAACATTCATTCCCTCTAATGCCATGACACTGTCAGAGTAGTTGCTGCACTTCAGATTTAAATAGACTCCTGAGATAGCTTTTTCATTGAAGCTAAACTTGTCCCACAATCCTTGTAATATTCAAACATAGAAAATTCCCTTTTTTCTTTTAGCTTAACCAGTTGTTTTTGTGACATTGTGTCCATCCAATGCAAATGTTTTAACTCTAGAAATGTTTGTATTTCACTGATACATGAAATGTATCTCTGCATTGGTTTCAATATGATTGTAGAGTCAAAAGAGATATAGAAATCTCACTGTTGTGGAGAGGCTGACATTATGAAAGGGACCTACTAGGCTAGACAGTAATTTATTAGACATTGAACCTGTAAGGTTTAGTGAGTACTCCCTCCACATTATTTATAAGGCTTCAAATGCTTCCTCACACCACATTGTATACAATCCTTAGTGCAGAAGACCAAAAGCAAGAAAAGATGTAGTGCATCAGGGGAAGAAATAAGCCAAGATTATGACCTGGTCCTTGGTCCTTCCACTGAAAGGGATCTGATATAAAAACGCCCAGATGATTTTTAATTGGTGCACCATATGGGGTATAAAATAAAAATACCAACTCTTCTGATTCAGCTTGTGTGGAAAATTTCTTCTTCATGCCAGATATGGTGAGGGTTGTGACACTGAGTATGAGGCCAGCTGATCTGGGGTGGACAGAATGTGGCTGGCCAAAGAACTAGGCAGGAATCCCTGGGTGTGGGGAAGTAAGAGTGAGCAGACACAGCAGGATGGACAGGATAATGTTCAGCACAAGGAGTGGGGGAGGTTGAACGGCAGGTCAGATCATGAAACAGGTTAAGTACCTTAGGGAAAGGAAACCTGAGGGTCAGTGTGGACGTGATGTCTCAGACCTTAACCATTCCTACAGTGAGAGAAAATTGCCAGCATGCTTGGTGTGTCCCTTCACACAGAGGATGGCAATTTGGGCTGTTGCTCTGCTAGCAAAAAGAAGAAGTCTGCATCATGGATCTAAAGGTTACACCTTTCTTAGTGACTCAAGCAGGTGTTAGTGCGATGCCACGTAATGGAAGATTGCTTGGTGGGGTTTTTTAACTTAGAAGGTATATACATATAAATTTACACAATGCATATAACATCAGAAAGTATTACAAGTTTTTCAGAAAGAAACACTCAAAAATTTAGAAAAGTTGCTATTAAAGCCCTTCTGTGCAGTTTTACTGTGATCCTTTTTATATATTTGCAGACTCAAACTAGATAGACACCTACTAATTCTTGTATTGTTCCCTCAGTTTCAGTAGAAAGGACAGACATTTGGGGGTTTTCTGATGGTCACAGATGTAGAATAGAAACTTGACTTTCGGAAAACAAAAGACAATGGAAAGAGTGAGGCATATGCTACCAAGAAGGAAAGGATTACTTTTGCTGTGGAGGCTGTGCTGGGTAGCTCAGTTTTATCTCTGCGCTCAACCACTGAAACCTCTTTTGATGCAAATTGAGTCACTTTAACCAAACTTGTCACATGCTTTGTTTTCCCCTTGTGTTCTGGGTTCTTGTCTTGAGACCTTGTGGTCTGATTTGCACATGTGCTGCATGCTCAGCCACAGGGAGCTGAACCCTGAGTTTATAAACTACTGTATAACCTCAAGCATTCTGAAAAATAAACTCTTAAGAACCTCAAGTTGGATGCTTACAATGTATGAATACTTCTGAATGTAATCTCTGCATGTATCAGAACATCATTTGCATTCTGAGAGCTGTATCATTCCCTTATAACATAAAATAAATTAAGTTAATGTTTGTGCAGCTCTCACACATTACAGCGATGAGCATCTTAGTAAACCTCATGAGGAAATTAATATTCTTTCCTCGGAGCAGGGTCTGAGTGACAAGGAGAAAAGAAGTATTGAGCTAGCTGTTCATAAAATGTGTTAGGGGAGGTAAGATCTTTTAAAATAAAAATATATCTCTGATGATTTAATTAATGTTTGCATTGTATTGCACAGCCACAAGACAAAACGTTAGTTGGCATACACAGCCCAAATTCTGACATTTCCTAATTTTGCTTTCTTGCCTTTGCTATCTTATAACCTTTCCTTAAGTACCTATGCAACTATACAAGGAAAAAAATTGTTCCTTGCATATCCAAGAAGACAATAACTTTCCTACTTAAAAAAAATTTTATTGCACTAATTACTGAATATAATGTAATTATTATGTTAACAAAGCACATGGAGCTCAAATTTAGATTTCTGCAGCTCAGTGAGAGTGTAGGAAAAGCCTCTCCATACACAGCAGCTGGGTTTCAAGGTGCACACCTGCTTTGCACCTGCACTTCTCTTTCAGTAATCCTCATGGTGAATCAGGACCTGAACCAGTCCTAACCATGTAAAACAGCAAAGCCTGGCCTGGGAAAGCAGGTTCAGACAGTTTTCAACTCTGCACAGTACAGAGTTGTCATTGGTGCCCATGGGACAGAATGAGGCCATTAACAGATTTGGCTTGGCCTGGCAGATCAAATAGAATTCCTTTTGTTGTGGTGACAGATTTAGTTCATGGAGAGATAAAAATATTCTTTCTTAAAAAGGAGAATTCTCCTGAATAGTCTCAATTCTGCTTTTTACATGCAACTGGGATTGTATGAGTTGTTCATTAATTTTGAACACTCTGCACATAATGTTCTGAATATAAATGTTAGAAAATCGGTCGTTGATGATGAGCTACTACAAAGTCAACAAATGTAGTAAAATGTGATGTACTCTAAGTAGTCTTATGAGTAGTACAGACCCCATATTGCTCACAGACCACAACAGCTTTGTCTATTTTACAATAACCCAGCCTTCAGTTGCCACACTGCCCTTCTCTGTCAGACAGAGGAAATGGCCCAGGAGTGTTACTCTTGTTTTGTTTATTAATAACCTACTTCTTGGGCCATAGCAATTGCCCAAGAAGAAATTATATTAAAGCTGTTGACCTTTTTGGTGTACAGAAATGGCCATATGCAGGGGGGAATAATCAATGTGGGGGAAAATTCAACCCTCTTTACCTGAAGCTTTCATTATACATGGCAGGGAGAGGAACGAAGAGGGGAACATAACCCAGAATCGCTCAAGAAGGTCAAACTGATGGCACCTGTGAAATGCATTGTAGATTAGTATGTGGAGCTTTGATGATTATATTGAAGAGAAACAATAGATACTAACCCTCATCTGGCCACAGATAACTAGATTTGAAAAAGCTCTTAGCAGCAGTTCTCCACTGTGAAGGTTCCAAGTGTGTGAATGTACAGTGGCAGTGCTGCTGCTCCTTGCGTTAGTTCCGGTAGATGTAGCTCCAGCATGGCTTCATGGACACTTGGCCCATCAGGAGGAAATGCTCCTGAGGTGGAGTGCCTGGAGAGTTCATTGGGAATAGAGTACAGCACCATGTCAGTAAACAGTGCATCTGTAAAGAAATGGTGCCTGTTGTGCTGACTGTTAAAATGCAAAAGATTTAAAGTAGATGAATTAATGTCCCATTCGTGCTGTGGGTGGTGTATGAGTTCAGTACGATGATGGAGAACCCAGAAGAGATATGGATACGTTCAACTGTTGTGCTTTGTAGGATCAGATTCATGGCAAAAGGCTTGGAGAAGTAGTGAGCTAATTTTAATGTAACTAAAATACATTTTACTGTGAAAGACTCTCAAGAGATCAGATTTACACTTTACCTATTTGTTTAGAAAGGAAAAAAAATCTAGATTACCAGATCAATAGGTCTTCTGTTTTGTTTGGTGATGGTTTTTTTTCCTTGAGCCTTTCTTCATAATATTTAAATGTTATTTCAATAGTATTTATTATTTAAGGTATGTGCTTATCTGAAACTTCCTTCAACACAGCTAAATTATGATTTAAAAATGACTCAGAATTGTCCCAAAACCAGTGTTTAAGTCAGCATTTCAGACTTAATTGATATCAGTAGGATAGCGTAAAACTGTAAAAAATAATTCTGTTTTATTGGTATTTATTTAGTACAGCAATGAATATTGGATTTGTAATTTCTGGTGGTTCTTAGTGGACTTCTGCAGGGGGAGCTCCTTTACTGAACTCTCTGTGCATGGCTGTTCACACAAGAACAATGTTTGTTGCTATCAGTTTTTTATTATTGATCTGCTCAGTTTGAAGTCGTTTCATCTTCACGTTTTATTTTTCTCTTTTTTTGCTTTCATCTGGCTTTGTGTTTAGTACACGGTGTGGACTGCCCTGTGGGTCACCTGGAATGTTTTCATTATCTGCTTCTATCTGGAAGTAGGCGGGCTTTCTAAGGTAGGTCACTTATCCTTCTTCAGGTTTATGGGAGGGTGTTTTAACAGCAAGACTCTCAGATCCTAGAAGACTGGAACCACAGAGGAAAAATGTGGTTGTTTGAACATACAATTTGATCTTCAGAGTTCCCTCCAACAAGAACTGTAATGTTTGAACTTCTCCCTGCTAGTAAATAGCCATGGGTTTGAAGTACATAAATGCAATGAATCTGAATTACAGTTGCCTCCTAAAGTACCATCCCAAGGTCAGAAGTGGGAAGGTATTCAGTTGTAAATTTGAGGTCCTTTTTGATTGTTGAAAAGCAGGCAATGTCATTTTGGTTGAATTTTCAAGTGTGTATAAAAAGTGTGAATTTCCAAGATTGCTTTGAAAGCAGTTAAAGAAAATTACTAAGAAGGTTAATGTAATAACTTGTTGAGCGAATTGGTCTCACAGTGAGAATGTTAACCCTTTATAAAAAAGAAAAAATGGCAAAGGATGACTTTTGTCCCATCTGAAAAAAACTTTCCTTTATGTGACACTCAGTGCTCTAGGTCACCAATTCTTTATTCAATCCTCTGATTAGAGCAGAAATGTTTGCTGGAATTATCGAGAGAGGTGCTCATTCAAGGTAGCACTTTTGTTAACATAGGTTATGTTTAGCATTGTGTCTGCTGGGAGTTTCATACAACACCTGCTCGTTTTTATCCTCCAATTGGACACAGATGATACAGATCTTTGTTTACCACAATCATACTTAAATCAGGCACAGTATGCCCATGGCACATGCTGATCCCAGCATTATTAATAGAATAAATGTTGCTGCTTCTGGTTGTAGATCTAGTGATATGAACTGCATCTCTGTTAATTCATGCAATGCTTTTAGAGAATGCAGTCCTTTGCAATCTGCTCTGGGAAGACTCTGCTTGAGCAGGGAGGTTGGAGCAGATGACCCACTGTGGACCCTTCCAACCTGACCCATTCTGTGAATTGTTCAGTTCAGAGCGGAGTGTTTATGAGCTATGTACTTGCTAGCATTGAAGCTCCTAGCTTTTGGCTGACAGCAAACAGAAAACTGGTGAAACCAATTTAATAAGAAATAAACTTTAATTTACTTAGTAGAAATTCCATTAAAATTAAAGCTTTCAGTGATAGGTTCCTTTGGTGGTAAAATTTCATAACGAAAAGCTGCAAGTTTATTTTTTCCTTCAAATGTCATGTGGCTCATGAGGAGTCACAGGCTTGATGAGGAAATCAGTGCACTTCATAGAGGATCAAAATTAATGATTCTAATGGTATGTTCTGACTTAAAAATCTATTAGATGAACAGAAGAGCAACACATAGAAATGATGAATGGCCAAATAATTGTTCATTCTCATGATACATAGAGGTTGTATTCTTTCATTTAGTTGGGTCATATCTATTTTTGTAGTGACTTATATTTTATGTATAACTAATATATTTGTCTAAGGGCCTAGGAAGTGAAGCAAAGCTTTTAGTCTGACCCTTGAGTTTGTTTGCAAGGGATTCTGATCATATCCTCAGTTAACAGGTTTATAAATCAGCAGGTATGAAGTCCTTCATCTTTCAGTTTCACTTCTGTGTTTCGGTTTTTGCTCTTCTTACTTAACATATATGACAAATCACAATGCAGAGAAATAGTAGCAGAAATACTACTTGGCGGTTGACAAAAGTCCCTTTTATCAGTGTATACTTCAGTTAATCTCAACATTTTTGTGGAATTTTTATCTTGTGGTTTATAATTACATTTGAAAAATAATTTCTCAACAAGGTGATATGTCACCCTGGTTTTTCTACTGTTCTGTGTTTTTTACTTTTGTAGTAGAAGTTCTCATGCATTTTCTATAAACATAGTTCTTGTTTTTCTAACCGGCCTAGAATGTTTTCTGAACTTTTGGATTATTGTTCATTCCTTTCTCCAAGGCGGAGAAAGATGATAGACTATGTTCCTATCCTGTAAAATTGCAGAGGTGTTAACCTCATCTACCAATGTGTGGTTGTTTTAAGAGAGGTATAAAAAGGTGAGAATAAAGGAGGGTAGGGTCCTTCGCCCTGCAGAGTGGTCCTGACCTGCTGTTTGAATCTGCGTGTTCGTGTCCGACACTGCAACATCTGGTGGCCCGTACGGGGAACTGCAGGTTTGGGTAAAACACAGAACAGTAGAAAAACCAGGGCGACAGTGATAGGCACAATATTGTTTCCATGGAAGTTAACTGCTCTTGTATAAATTATGCCAAAGGTATGAGATCAAGACCAACTTAGCAATGATAGAATTAAGAAACTTTCTCAGTACATCACAGTATTTTGGGTCCATTTATTGGTCTTTCTGAAAATTATGCTAGATATGATGAGGCCATCAAGAGACTAAGGTCTTTTTGCCCTATATGCATAAAATCCTGGGTATTTACAATTTGATTAGTATGTCACACCAACTTTAATTGGGACCCACATTTTATCCAAGCTGCTAGTTAAAAAAATTCATCATTTCTTCCATTAATATGTTCCCATGTTGTCAGGCATGATAGAAAAGTTCTGTTCTCAGAGTACATTATTGTGGTTGGGAAATCAAACACCGTAATAAGCTTTCCAATTATGGCTGTTTATTCAGCATTGAAATCTTGGCAGGCAATATTCACTTTTTTTTCTTCCTATTGTTCCATTTTTCCATTAAAAAAGAAAAAGAAGCTGTGTTTCTGGAATGAATACAGATTGATTACAATTTTAAACTTCTGTTGACATACTATCAGGGAAAATTGTAATGCTGTCTGGCAGGTGAATGATTTCTGTTGGTTTGTTTGTTTTTAAGCACTATCATGTTTGCATTTGCTCTGACCAGAATGAGTTAGCTCTTGGTTAAAGTCCTGTGAGTTTATTAGGTCTTCAATAATGAATGCTTCAGAAAATATAACTTGGTACAATAATAAATGGTAATTTTAATTCGATATCTGTGTGTGGAGTATGCATACAATGCAGACAGACTTTTCAAATGTCATAATATAAAGCCACCACTGCTGAAATTTTGCTCAGATCTTATTCCTGAAGTGGGGAGGAAGATCTCTTTTGAATATTCACTGTTTGAATTCTGCCAGGAAGTTCCACTGCAGTTAATGAAAAGTTTGAATAAGAAGGACATAGGTAATTTAGGCCTGTTTACTCTGAAAGTTTGAAACATTTTCCCTTCAAATACCTTCAATTATAATTTTCTTGATAAACTAATTTTTTCTTTTGCAGGAATGATTTGATATTTAGTTTAAAGTTTATGGATTTAGTACACCAAGAAATTTAAACTTTTCTTGATAAGGAATGATGAAACCAACGCTCCCAGTATCAAATATGATGTATGTGAGTTGATCCTTTGCATTCTTTCAGAAAAGAATAACGTCTCTTCATCAGAGTGACTTGAAAAGTATATTTTTAGTTGAAAACACATTTTTTGTTTTCAAGCAATTGAAAAAAAAAAAAAAAAGTTTATGCCTATCTA
>VZTE01004942.1:243092-275745 GCA_013397775.1 Eulacestoma nigropectus | reverse complement strand
GTCTATTTTATGCCTATCTACATACCTAAGTTCCCACCAAAGTTTGATTTTAATAATCTGAAGGGCCAAACTGCTCAACCTGAGAGGAGGATGCTGGTGGAGAGGGGTAAGCTGGGAACTGAAATACTGTGTATGTGGCTGTAGGAATGTATGGCATGAAAGAATTCACTTGGGTCTCAGTCCTGGCTCCAATTAATATCATACTGTTTTATTACATAATGAGAGAAAAGGCCTCACAGAAGAGCTGTCTGTGGAAGCACCCTCCAATAGCTATGCTATGGAGATTAAGGCAATGTCCTGGGAAAGGGATGATATGGATTCAAGTCATCTTGGGTGTGAAAGGGAAATAAACACAGCTCTTCCACAGCCGGCTGTTGTCAGTGGCAATCTAATGATCAACTGTTTCCTCTTTAACTGCCTTATAAACAACATATAGGTCAAGATCCTTTTTCACTTATGTTACAGATGCGCAAACAAAATTTTAATGTTTTTTGAGGGGCTAAGGAAATTGTATTTGATCTGAAATAAAATGTACCTATATACACCTTTTTTATTTGTATTAACTTTTTTTTCTAATTTTAACAGCGATGAAACTGCCCATATGAAATAAATGAAATTAGCCTGTCTTTTTTCATTTACTACCTTTCTGAAATTGAAAACGTAATTTTTAGTGGTAACCATTCCATATGAGAGAAGCAAAACTGTTACGATAACATGACCTTTTAATTCTCCACTGCAGGATGCCAGATTGCTACATCCATACATGAGCTGATTAGTTGTTTTGATCTCCTTCTGTTTTGAAATGAAAATAAGTTCTAATTGTAACATTCCAGAGTATAGGCAATTTAATGCATGTAGACATAAACACAAACTGTTTTTCTGAAGTTTTGTATGTGCTTAAATACGGACCCCATAATTTCTAATGTGCATAAGCCAGCCCTCCATCTGCAGCAATACATGCTGTTATGTATTCCTGTACAAAGGAGACTTCATCTGTTTAGACTGTACAGTTAATAATTCTGTTGTTTACATCCCTCCAGTATTTTAGATCCAGTATGAAAATAGTTGTGTTCATTTGTATTTATCATTTGCTATTCCAACTATTTTTTTTTTTGATAGACCATTTTTCTACTGCTTTTGTTTAATTGTGAGTTACTGGCGTTTCTTTCCATTTGTTAAAACCTTTATTCAGTAAATGTATGGCAGCATTGTGGTACTGTGTACACCTTTCCTGTTATTTCATATACCTTACCTAAGCAGCTGGGCAACATTGACGAGCTCTTTTCTTTTTCTATGATATTTCTGCTTGTTCTGCATGGCTTTTCCATGGCATGCTTCGTTGGTCTAAACCGTGCCTCATTCTGCATTTGTTTTGCTCTCAAAATTGAGCTCTATGTCAATTGACTCTTCTAATTTTTTTTGGCTAAGGATTTGCCTGACACACATTCATATATTCAGTAGGAAACTACTTCTAAACCAGCTTATGTTTATTATCTGGTCCTTAGTTTTACGTATTGAGTGAATGTGAGCTCTCTAATGTGCCTGTGACACCAACTTCATTAGCCTTGCCCCTGAAGCAGAAGGAAATCTCGCTTATGTCATTTAATAAAACAATATTTTTTCATGTATTTTTTCCCTAGTAATATTTACTTTGGTCAATGGATGTTCAAAGTTTGTAGGGCTCCCATCCAACTTTATTAAGCAGGAGACAGAACTGTAGGCTAAATTATTATATGAATCTGTAGTTGGAGGGTAGAATTGTCTGATAAAATTAATGATTTCTTCCATCTGAGGATAAAATGGAGTAGTAATTTACTTATTAAAATGCTGAGAGACTGGAAACCTAGGAGTCTTTTCCAAACAAAATGTTGTATATCAGAATGAAGGTTAATTATGTCGACTTTATACTGGCTACTTGTGAAATCCAATTTATTCCATCTGGTGCATGTCAGTCAATCCTTAATTGTTGTGCAATTATAGCTAATCATCTCAAATGGAGTAAGTTAAGCTCAGAACCAATGCTAATTTTTATTAATAGAGATGTTATGGTGTATGCACAGGCTTGTGTCTTTTTTTTAATGTGAAATGAGAGCATTGGTTGAATTTAGATTAACAATATGAAAGAAAAAGTGATTCTCATTCTAACTTGTGGTGATGTAAGTGAGAAAAGAGACCATTGTTTTGGTTTAATTAGCATCATAATTAGCTCCACAGAACTGCCCACTCCAAGAAGCTCAGGGACAAAGTTGGCAGCATCCATAAAACCTCTATGGAAAATCAATAGATGGAGGATAAAGGACTTCTTAGTCTAAGAGCAGAGTACGTCATTGTACGTCTACTCACATGTAAGTGACTTCTGTGTGGAGGAAGGGTTATTTTCATATCCACTGGGAAGAAGAGCAAGAAATAATTTGCTTAGCATGTGGTAAAGAAGATTTGGTTGGAGGTCAGGAGAAGGTTTTTAATTATAAGGACACTGAAGAGGTTCTAAAGCTGTTACGAAGCCTTTCTAATGGACAGCTCTTCTACTCCACTATTTTTGACCTATAGAAACAAACCTCTGTCAAGATAAAAACCCAAGTGAGTGCCCATGGATGGTTTAGGGTAGGAGCGTTTAAATTTAAAAAATGAGTACAAGTTGAAGACTCAAAACCTCATCTTAATTAAGAATCTTAAACATTTCATCAGGACTGTCATTCCTGCTGGGGAGCTTGAGGTGTCTCTGGCTTTTCTCCCCAGAAAGTGTGTAGGGACACAGAAAATAAGGGACCCTAGTGAAGTCTCCTGGGAGGCTGACAGCAGGTTTTGGGTGTGCGCAGGTGGGGTTTTGGTGTTTGGCTGTCTGACAACAAGAGGGAGACAACGCTGTCATTGCTGCTCACTCTTGGTGGAGATTAGACCTCTGTTACAGACAAAACTTGTGTGCTGTGTGTTCTGTTGGTGGATTTTCAGTTGAACGCAAATCATTGCCTTCACTGAGAGCAAAGAGTGATAATAGTGTATTTCTTCACTGCTGTACATGGTGTATACATTCATGTACAGCTCAGCTGAGAATTTCTTCCCACACACATTTTATCCATCATCACTTCCTTTAGATCACCATCTCTCTTGGGAGACTACACACCCCTTAACTTCTAATTCTCCTCATTACTGAATGTTCATTTGCTCCAGCTGATGCCATCAGCTGCTACCAGCTGTGATGTGCACAATGACGGATCATGCTGAAGCACTGGATGTAGCTGTAGGCATTCTGCAATTTCTAGACATTACAAATTACTAATTTTATAGCAGTAGTTAAATATGATCTCTTCCAAGTGTATGCACTAGTAAAATTCAACTTCCAAAATTAAACCTGATGAAAAGGTTGGGTTTGTTTCTTCTAGGTTTGGACCCTCTCACCTTCTCCTCCTTCCTCTACCTTATTAGTCCCAAAGGGTTTAAAAAATTGTTTGTTTTTAAGTAATGTTTCAAAATCTTTTCTGACATGAGAAAAGGAGGAATGCTAATTAAATAGTACTTAGGTAAATAGAGTTAAGCTAATAGAAAAGCAAAGAAAAACAGATTCAATATAAGTTTTAATGCTTGCATTATATAATCCATTTAACTCCTTTGGCATTCACTCTTTCTTTGAGCCAGCTCTCAGAAGTAAGGGGTTTTGGGTTTAAAAAAAGTTTTTAGAACCAGTTGCCTCCTTTTAATTTTTCTTGTGCCCTTTCATACAGTAGAGGTTCCACCAAAATGTGTTTGCTAAAATATGAACTTCTGATATGTCCTTCTTTATTCAAGTTGCTCCTCCCATCCTGCTGCTCTCTCACTATAAAAAGAAATAATCTTCAGGTTCAATTGTATTTAATACTCTTCCTTAATGTTCTGCACAAACAGCAACCTTTTGCATTTTTAATTGCTTTGGCAATAAACCTGGAAACCAATTTACTGTGAAGTTATGCAGTGTAATATTGAACAGAAACAACATTTCAGCATTTCAAAATAATTGCTCTGGCCTTGGCTGGTGTTAGGTACCGTTAATCATAGATTAACATGTTGTTGGGGTGCCTTTCAATGGTATTTGCAAACAGTATTTTTTGATGTTGTGTTAGGCTGACAGCAGTATGTGCAGGAGCAGAAACTCTGTGTGGTAGTTTCTGTATAGAATACAATGACTCTTTCCATGAAAAGTTAGAGAAGAATTAGCTACAAACTGTCAATTCATAATGATGAAGCAATGGAAAACAGCATTTTCTTTTTATTTGCAATTTAAATTTCTCAGACGAAAAAGGTGACTTACAAAAGATGACTTAATATGTACTCTCTTAAAAAAAAAAATAAAAGGAAAAGAAGGAAATTGAAGAGCAGAAATGTGTGAATCTGTTGTAGCTGAGGAAACTTCGTAGACGTTTAGCTGAAGAGACTTTGATGTTCCAGATTTCATGTTCCAAAACTAATTTGTTGTTCAGTCTGTTTTACTGTACTGTGCAAAGGTGTCGCATTGTGTAAGGTCTAATGAAATTATGCTTACTCTTGAAAGGGAAATTAACATGCAGTAGCTTTGTGGCACTATTTGAGCATAAGGTCATCCTGGAAAAAAAAAAAAGTGGCATAAATGAGACACAGATAAATGCCACTGAAACAGCAAAATGTGTAATTCTGATGATAATTAGTTTGCTTAGGTGATACAATCACATTGCTGAACAACTTAATCAGGACTACATTCCAGATGGTGCAAAAATTGAATTTTATATCCTTTCAGGTGACATTTACAGTAGTTCAATTTATTATATACTATGAGCATCATTAAAATAGGTGTTTCAATCAGAACTGGTTTTCTTCTATAACCCCTAATGATGCAAAATTCTAGTGTTAGTATTTGGAGTGGAGGCCATCATCTTCGTTGGTTTAAATAACTGGAGTAATATCTCTGTGGGTTTTTTTAGTAATCCATTTAATATCATTAATATTAAATGGCTCTGGGAATAATGAGTATGATATATCTGCTTACCTAAGAGCTGCACAAATAAATTTCTTAATATAAACATCACAGTCATATTTGTTTGAGTTCATTGGCTTAATTTCTAGGATCTTGAAGATTTTTAAAAGGAGTGAAAAAAACCCTAAAATATCGGTTCACGTCAAGGAGGTGAGTAACTCAAGTAGCTTGCGATATTTCTCCAAAGACACCTTTGGATGTGAAAAAGAATTCCTGTGATCCGGAAATCCATGCTGCAATGGCTAGAGATGCAGAGAGGGTAAAGCCTGCATACCTCGGGTTTGTGTCTGAAGCCCATAGCAAAGGGCTTGAAAAAGCCCTGGTATTTACATGTAGAAACAAAACCATATAGAATAAGGAATAAGGGAATACAAAAGCAGGAAGACCATCTAGTCATCTATTCTAACCTTGTGTTTCTGAAATAAGTGGAATTGTTCATGGTGTAAGGAAAGGAAATTTCCCTGAGTTGTGGTTTGGTTGTAAGCAAGTATGACACACTCATCTGCAGGTAAGGGTGAACCTAGATTTCATTACTCAGGGAATAACTTTATCTGCTTGTTGACATTTGGATATGTTTTGTAGTGATTATTATGCTCTTTTTGTAGAAATGGGAAGACTGTTGCTGGTATTTGATTTTCTTCTTTGCAAATGTGATGCCCTTCTGACAAAACTGCAGTGAAAGACATTTTGATAATTTCTTTAATCATAGTCTTGTTTAGACATTAGATCAACCACATCTGCTGTCTGTCCAGCAACTTCTGAGATGAGTGACTGCTGGGGATCTATTTGTTGCCTGCTAAGGTCAAATTTATGTTTTTTGCCAAAATTTTCTGTACACTATTTCTTTTGCTGTAGTGTATCCTTTGGAATTTTAGTTCTGACACTGGCCAAGTAAGGACTTCTTCCTAATTATGTGGAAATCTGTCATTTCATCAGTCTTCCAATAAACATTTGCATTCAATTATTTAATTGTTGCCTAGTTTGAGAACAGTTTAACTGTTTTGAAGGGAGTTTCACACTGATTCATAGGTTGTTTGCTTGGGGTTTTTTCTTCCATTAGAAGACAATGCTTGTTAAGAAGAAAATGTAATTTTAAGTAAGTTTTTTTGTAATAATTTATGCATGAGACAATCCTAGACCTTGATGAAAGTAAAAGGCATTTATTGTTGCTGACAGTAGAATCTGAAAAAGTTCTCAGAAATTATGATGCTGAATCTCTTGGGATTTTTAAGCATGCTGTAAGCTTCTTATGAGACTTCATAATCATAAATGCTGGAATCGTTTAAGTTGGAAAATACTTCCAAGGCCATCAAATTCAATCATTAACCTAACACCACTAAACCATGTCCCCAAGGACCACATTGAGACATTTCTTGAACACTTCCAAGGATGGTGATTCCACCACTTCGCTGGGCAGCCTGTTCCAATACTTGACAACCCTATGAGTGAAGAAATTTTTCCTAATATCCAATCTAAATCTCATCTGGCATAACTTGAGGCCATTTCTTCTTGTCACTTGTTACCTGGGAGAAGAGACAGTCCCCCACTTGACTGCAGTCTGCTTTCCAGTAGTTGTAGAGCGTGATAAGGTCTCTCCTGAGCTTCCTTTTCTCCAGCTCCTCATTAGACTTGTGCTCCAGATCCTTCATTGGCTTTGTTGCCCTTCTCTGGACTCTCTCCAGCGCCTCAATGTCCTTCTTGAATTGAACAGCTTAGAATTTAACACAGCACTCAAAGTTTGGCCTCACCAGTGCTGATTACAGGGGGACAATCACTGCGCTGGTCCTGCTGGCCACACTGTTTCTGATACGTGCCAGGACGCCTTTGGCCTCTTTGGCCACCTGGGCACACACTGGCTCAGGTTTCCAGCTGTTGACCAGCAGCAGCAGGTCCTTCTCCAGTGGGCAGCTTTCCAGCAGCTCTGTTCCCAGCCTGTAGAGCTGCCTGGATTTGTTGTGACCTGAGGGCGGGACCCTGCATTTGGCCTTGTCAAACCTCATTAAATTGGCCTAGGCTCATCAATCCAGCCTGTCCAGACCCCTCTGTAGATATTACTTAGGTGTATTAACATGGTCTTATTTTTGAACTGGAAAAGAAATACAAAAATCAGATTATTTTTTATCATCTCTAGATGTCATCCAGGTGACTGTATTAACATCCTTTGGTATACATAAACTCTATTTTAGAGGAAAAGCAGGGGAGAAACTTGGTTTACTTTTCATAATGTACATTTGACAACCAAGGAGATTTTTCCTAACTACATAGATCCTCTATATCTACTCAGAGTTTTCCTTATTCTTTACTCTTTTCTAGTGTCTTGTCATTAGATGTACACAATCCTGAACTTTCTTTGTTAATATCCTCCTTAAATTACTTTGGTCCAGGAGTCCGGTGTTGTAATTTTGCCTTTGATTTTTACAAACCTTGTTAGTATGGTGTTTCTACCAGAACCTGACTTGCACTAGATATTTCAAAAGAGCATCTGGAAGAAAAAAAATTTGCCCTTCAGGTCCTATTAAGTGGTTCTTTCTTGGTGGACGATGATGGCAGTGTCCCTGCCTTTACTCCTGGTGTTAATTTCTTTTGAAGGCTTCAGCAAACAAAAAAACTCTAGTTCAATAGCATAACCTGGGGTAAGCCTTAAATGTATTTCCAACATGTCTGTTTTGGCAATTTTTTCTTCTTTTGTAGAATACTTAATGTTTGTTTTGTGTTAAATTGTCTTAACTGGAAGAGGGTTTTTGATTCTGTAAGGTCATAGGAAGTATTCTCTTAAAGTTTACCTCCTAAATCTGCTTTTCGTCTAATAATTTATTTAACCTCTATAAGGTGACTGGGCTTTGAGAACTCCTTTTCAATTGCACAAGGGAATTGGAGGGATTGTTCCTTGTCTAGATTATTATACTCTCTTTCATTTTCAGCTGTCCTTCAGGGAAATTCCTTGCTCATGATGATGATGTGACTGAATTTATTATTTATGAGTATCAGCATTCCTTTGAGCAGACTTCTTCAGTTTGGATTAATGGGGAAAGGGTGAGAGAATCCTGTTGGGGATTTAGCTGCCCTCCTGCCCTTTGCTTTGCTAGAAGGTTTATTGTCTGAGTGGCTTTACTATAGCATCAATAATGCTGGCTATTCTTGACCTATTCAGTCAAATGGGGAAGCAGAAATGTTGGAAGAGAAGTCACAGTGATGGCAACAGTGCCTGACTAACACTGTCTTCCAAGGGCAAATGATGCTTGTGAGTAATTTGATTGTCTCTGTGTTACAGCAGCATTGCATTCCGTACACTTAGATTCCCTCTCTGCTTATATGTTTAGAGAGCATGTAGAAGTTCTTTAAAATGTTGTTTTGAGAGAGTTATTCTATTCCAGGGGGAGAATATGTTATACCCATCTGCTGAGAATTGCTGCTCTGTGTTATTGTGTTACTGTTCCGCATGCTTGGAAGCAGTTTCTTTCTTTTATTTTTTTTTTTTTGGTCTTCCTTGGTAGATCAAGAGCTGCTGTTTGATTTGGAAGTTTTGGCTGAAGATTTTCCTTGTTTATCTCAAAAATGTTTGAATGGTTGGATATATTTTATGCTAAGACAGTTCAAACTCTCTGAACTGCCTACTGAAGTCTCTGTCTAGTTCTGCTGCAAGGGGCATAGATATTATTCCTAAACCTCAGATTACTTATATGCAGATAAAACACAGTTGTTTCATTTTACTTTGACTTTCTGTGAATTATCAATGATATTTGGATTTCTTTCAGCTTTCTTTTCATTTTGTTTAGTAATTTTCCTCAGTTTGGTCAGATATGACCAAACTACTGGCCAACTTGCCAGGACAGATTATTTTCCTTTTGATCCATGTCATCTTGACTAAACTGATATTTCTTTATCTGTTACCAGGGCATTCACAAGTGCTCTTATTTTTTCCACTTCAAAGGTGAGCTGTTGGATAAAAGACTACAGTCAGTAAGGAAAAAGTTACATACATGTCCAGCTGTGAAGGAATTGATTTTTACTAAATCTTCATCTCAAATACACTTGTACATTGTTTAACTTCAGAGTAGTTCATGCTGTGTTGGGACTATTTTCATATGCTTCACATCTACCCTGAGCTGCAACTTGTATTTGCTTCAGGGTATCTTCCATCCTTATGTCTTGTTTTTCACAGGAGGCAGCTATTTTTATTTTTAAATATTCTGGGCATGTAGATATGGTGTACCCCAAAAACATTAGCACAATCAGTGTAAATAATTATTTTGGAAAAGCTAAAATTTCTTAATAATTGCTTTTTAATTGGTACTTCTTGATATTTTTATTTTTTTTAGGTTTAGTTTGCAAATATTTTATTCTTATGAATCAATTGACTACCCGATTAGTTAAAAGTATACTTTATAATGGTTTTAAACTTGCAATTCCCTATAAAAATTCAAATCATTTTGTGGCATCATTTTCTTTGAAAACTACTTACTTTACTCTGATACAATATGCTAATATTTGTGCAAATGTCTACATCTTAAAATATGCTTGAGACACAAATTTACCTTGTTATAATACATGAAATAACCAAATGGTTTTAAAAGGTGTTTAGAGAGTTTTAAAATGTTCCTTGATTTTAGTAATACTATCAATATCCTAGGATATTAATTTCTGAATGTCTAAGTAAGATCATTTTTTACATCTGTAGCTAGGCAGCTTGCTTAAACATCCCAGGATCATATTAACTTTTATCTAAACATTTTTTTTTCTAGAATGCAGCTTACAGATCTGTGTCATGACTTGTATTTCCTGTTTCCAGGCTCTTTAATTTTGCTTATGCCTGCCTATAGTTTAATGGATTTTGTTTCACTGATCCCAGCTTACCAAACAGTCCAGATGGCCCTGTACAGCTGCCTGCCTTTTCATTATTTACCCTCCTCGCTCTCTTTGTGTCATCTGCAGATATATCCACTGCAAGCAGGGATTTTATATGTACTTCTAGATCGCTGATGAAACTGTGGAATAACATCAGAACATACATCAATCCCAAGGGAGTCCTACTAGAAACACTCTTATTCAGCTATGATTTTCCATTGAAAACTATGTTAATTAGCTAGTTTTCAATCTTTTTAATTTTCATCCCATTAAAATGTACTGCCATTCAATTTTTTTTCAATAAGAATATTTTGTGAATGCCTTATAGATCTCTAAGTGTATTACCTTCTTGCATCTCCTATCAACTCAACATTTAACCTCTGGAAGCAATGAAATAGAATTTATTTAACAGGTCCTAATGTCTTAAGAAATTTTATTGACTGACATCGATTATACTGCTTTTGCCAGGTCTCAAGCATCTGTTTTTATGTCATCTTTCTTCTGTTTGCTTTGGGACTAAAGCTAGATTAATGATCCTTGAACCATTGCATTTTCTGAATCTTTTATAGGCTTTAAAATTCTTCAGTCTCATGCAGTTCCAGAGATTTATTAAAAATTAAATTATTTGAGTTCATGGACCTTAATATCCAGAGCTTTTGTGTGGTTGCTAGCTATCCAGGCCTAAAGGTTGTGAGTGAGTTATAAACTCATAGACCTCTTACTAGTGATTTAGAAAATGCTTTTTCCTCCTCTTGTCATTCTTTATGGGAAAAAAAGAACAGAAGAATGTATTGAAAGGTTTACTTCTTATGCCTCTTCGAAAAAGTCACAGTAAACATCTACTAGAAGGTCTGTATTTTCTCTTGTTCCTAATAAGCTTAATGAACAACTTTTTACTGCCTTTGACCTCGCTAGCATGGATTCTACCTGACTTACTTTTTTTCACCATTATCTATTCTCTATTATGTATCTTCTAATTTATATTGACTGAAATATTTTTGCCATTTTTATTCTTTTTTCTTGAGGAACAGGATGGCACAATCAGTGTATTTGTTTGGGTTTTGTCTGACACTGAAAGCTTTTATACCCATTGACAGAAATATTCACAAAGGATGACAGTTTCATAGTTAAATTTTTGTATATATGTGCTGTTAGAAATGGTAAAAGGTATCCAGAAGAGGGTGGGCAAAAGGACCTGTCTTGTGCCTCCAAGAGAAATATTGCTGCAGTCTCTCATTAGAAGCTCCGTAGTTTCTGTCTTTAGTTTAAATCAGAAGGAGGATCACAGTGGAGGAAAACGGAAAGACGTCCTTTTGTATTCCTTCCCGGTTTCTGTCCTTCATCCAAAGCATCCTAGTTCTGAACCTGGAACAGTCCTTAACTTACTGACCCCTGAAACTCCATATGCCACTCACCTAAAGTCTCCACAGCCATTCTTCCTGTCCCTACAAATGTATTATATAAATGTATTATCCCTCACTGAGGAGTCTTACCTGTGTTCTTAATGTGCACGAACTCTGCTTCAGAAAGCCAACGAGAGCATCACCCCTCCAAGGAGCTGCTATAGCCTAAAGCACATGGGTAGTGTGTGCAAATTACAGTGGTTATTGTCCTGTAACATTGTGTATTTCTACTGCTTACATTTCTGTATGGGGGCTTTTTCTGCTGCTTCAGACACAAGATTAACTTAAAATGCATGAGTCGTCTCATTAAACTCAATAAAATTACTCACATGCTTACCGTGCCTTTAAGTAGTTTGCTGGATCAGCATTAAAATAAGAGGCAATCCATAGACCTCTCCACATCTCATATATAAAATTTGAGGAGGGGAGGGGGCTTTAATATAAAAGCTGAAAAAAACCCTAGGAATTCGTCAGGTACCAAACCCTTGTCTCACGCAATGAAGTTGAAATGCTAAGGTTTGACATACAATGTATTAAATAAGTGCTGATGTATTGGTCTATCTATATTATTCTGTTTGTGTGTTATGCACATGACAATATGGTCTAATAGTGTCTCTTAACAGCCTTTTCAAGTAATCTAGGTTGCATTTCTTGTATTGATCTTGTATATATTATTGTGGCACCTCTTCTGTGATTCTGTTGTGCTTTTGCTTTGTAACTTCTCCCAATAGATAATAGGAGGTGAGAGAAATTCAATGAATTGGTGTCAGAAAAAGTCAGGAAAGGATATGTAGATGCATGAAATTTGTGTTATATGTTTCTTTTTTTTAAGCAAACATATGCCTTAGGTTACTATTTCAGTACATCTCTGGAACATTCAGTATTTTAAAAAACAAATCGTCCTTATAAAGGAGAATAAAAAATCACTAAGTATTAAAGCCACTCTTAGAACTCAAAAAGGATTTAGAGGTGAAGGAATTTGTATTCTGTTAATATTAGTATTAGGTTTTGTGTGAAAAAGACTGCACAGTATGTTGCTTCTTATGTTCTGCAGCTGTCATTACAGTTTGTCCTGCTACATCACATTACCAAGGTAGTGAATAGCGTATTAAATAATCTTTCTGACACAGACTGTCTTTTAATTTAGTACTTGCATTTTGAGTCCCTTTATTAGCATGGAAACATAAATGTGTGTCTGTGTTTAAATGTTTTGCCAACAGTAAAATAAGTTGGTGCATCGAATAAGTATGATTTAATATTTCACGGGGTTATGTTCTTTCTAGCAGAACTATCACTTCATTTTACTTGTAATTCCGTTTGCCTTAATAGATTACTTTGTCAGTCCACTGAGTGACTGTTTAAGTCAGGTTGCACTGTAGATGAAAAGAAACACAGGAGATTACAAGATGCAGGATGATAAATGAAAGATATGACATGATAGCTATTCATAGTACTGAAAACCAAACATAGTATTTCAATGCTATCTCATTTTCTGTATGGGCTGATGGTAAATACCATTTATAGGAGAAAAAAAAACAGCTCTCATTTTGTGAAATGTTAAAATTTCAACGTTCTTGGCTTTCTGCCCAAGTGGTATAAACTGACATGGTTAAAGAAAAATGCATTGAAACCTTGATCATATAGATTAGACAAAATGTGACCTTGTTGTCTCAGACATTTCTTTAATGAAAAGATACTTGTGTGCAAAGTAACCACAAAGGAGAGAATGGGGTTTGTTACCTGTCCTGAGGAGGAAGCCCCTGGCGGGCAGTGATGTAAAGCTACCTTGACATCCACAATGTATTCTTAGGGGTGCAGTCACAGGTTTCACACAGGCCTCCCATGGGCTAGGATGGAGCGTCTCCTTTGAAGACTCTGCCTCAGTGGCAATGCTGGGGAGGAAACTGTCTCTCAATGAGTCTTGCTGCCTCTCCAGAGAGTGGAGAGGGCATCCTGTGTATTCAAGACTTCTCCTACTATGTCCGTCCATAAACAGACTACACCTCTTCCCATCCACGGTCCCACCTCATCCACCTACCAGTGTAGAAGACAGTTTGCTCTGATGTTCTTTTTCCATAGAGCACTGTCCACCAACTCATGCCATTGCTTTTCACCCTGAGCTGTGTATTTTACCTCTTTGTATTTATTTTATCCCTTGTTTTCCAGATAGACATTGCTTAGGTATTTGCCTCATGGAAGACAATCTTGGCTTCACTGTGTTTTTAAAAGGGACATGGGTGCTGTAGTGTTCTGGATCACCATGTTGCAGATGCCAGTGACCCTGAGGCACCTGATGTACTATACGAAGATAGTCTAACCAATTGTATATGTTGGGTGTGTGGAAAAAAAATTCCCCACTTACCCTTGATGAGTGAGTCTTAAAATCTATTAGAGATCTTTGGTACCAGGATAGACTTACAGTTTTACACTTGAGAAGCAAAAGTCAAATATAAGATTTATGTTTATCTAGTAAAAAGGCACATTACAGGTTCCTGAAATCAATGACTCTCAATATTGCCCAAACATTGAATGATACACATGAATAATTTAAGAAGGTTATGTTAAATGTGCAAAAGTCAAGTCATCCTTGCAGTGAGACTCATTGCAAATCACCAGCAATTTACTGTGTTTCTCAAAACCACAGGCAGCAATTTACAGACAAAATTGGACCTGTTACTATACAAGTGACATTTTCTTGATTTAAACTGTCATTCTGAAAAGCTGTTTACTGACAGCCAGAGTTTGGAATGAGGTTATAAAGTTTACTGAAGAATTCCTTACGATTGAGGTTGAACTATATTTCTGCTCGGGTAGAGAAGAGCATGTAGACCTTCTACCGCAACTGAAGTATCTATGCATGTGTATTAGCACTTTCAAGGGAAATTATACATGGTCTTTTTAGACATTCATGTGCTGTAACGGTGTATGGTGCTGTGCTGACATTTTACATCTCATAAACACAGGAATGTATTTCCAAAATACCTGACTGTAAGCGCTACATGCAGGTGCACTATGGTGATACGCAGTAGCTTCATTGTTTTGTCTCTGAGCAATGGTTATCAAAGTAATTTCTGAAGACAATCTGCTGGCTTCCAGAATATCATGTTGGGCTAGAGGGGTGAATATTCAACTTTATTTATTGTTTTGGGGTTTTTTAAAATTATTAACTAAACTAGGAGTCTTCCTACCAACTCAGTTCCTGTTACATTTCCATGGCACGTAGACATGCAGTACATGCCATAAGGAATATTTTTCATCACTGTCTTCATTGCCTTACCTTTGACATCCTGAGAGCAGTTTCAGTATGTGGCACTCACTGTGGTTCTCTAGTAACATTCGGAAATGAACATGCACTCAGACATGCACTAATCTAGATACCCTGATGTTCCCCAGAACTTTTGACATCAAATAACTTCGGATCAGGTTCTCCGTCTTACAAGCAGTTGCAAAGTACTTTCTAGTATAGTCACTCAACCACGACTGGCCAGTCTTGCAGGCTATTGTTCTGGATAAGTGCTTCGTATAAAGAATCCATTGCACTTGAAAGAAAGCTGGTCAGCCTAAAATTGCATTGCCTGCAATATTGTGGATATCGTGTCCAAGTGAGTAAACCCAGAAATTACCAGTATTGACAAGAGGCTCTTTTCTTTGCCATTGCTCTTGGATACTCCAGACTGTTCTTCCCTAGGAGATGGACACAAAGAAAAATGTCTCATAGTGCTGCTTACTTTGAAACTTATTTGACCAATAAGATTCAGACATTAAAGCAGAAAGAGATCATAAACGTTGGAGAACATTTGAGAAAATGCACTGTAACTTGAAAGTTCAACATTTTCAGAAGAATCTCTTGTGAAAAGGGTCTGAGATAGTACCATATATCAAAAAAGAGACAAAGGAACACATGCAGACCACTGGGATCTGAATTACACGTACAAATGCATTGGAGAAGATCCAGACACAGCTCTGTTCACCTGTATGAGCCAGGAATGCCCAGGACCTGGTGAGCACTTGTATTATAGGCAGATGGTTACAATAGACAATGGAAATGTGTGACAAACTTAACGGAGATAAGAGTAAAAAAAAAAATGGACCTCCCTGTAAATCAGTCAAGCTGCAGTTGTTGCAGTCAGGTGAAAGTTTGGTCTTCTGGAAACTGGGTGACCCTCAGGCATTTCCACTCCTGTTACTACAGCCAAACTGATGAAAGGTTTCAGCCAGTAGGCATTCTGCGGAACACATCTGATAGTGGATTTGAGTTTGTTTATATGGCATTAATGGATACTGTTGTTGTACTGTAACAGTGAATTCAGTGTTTCATATGCACTCCACTGGTATTAGTGCCCATTTGTATTAGTATTCACTAATAGAGCTAGCCTGGGATTCCACTGCACAATTAGTCAGTTGTGCCGTGTGTAGTTGTCTTTGGAATTCTGCTTTTGTGAGGAATTTGATGAGGGGGAAAAAAGCAAGTGATGAGACAGGCAAAAAAGGCAAGCATCAAGGAAGAAATCAGTTCTCTTTCCTCTTAAACAGCTTTGTAGGAAGAACACACTAAACCAATAAGGTTGTAACACAGAGAGTAGTAGATACTGGTACATTTCATTAAAAATAAGTTCTTTAGAATATGCATTAAAAAATAGAGGGGAAAATAGAATGAGTGGAATTACCCTTCTGTAAGTAAAAGTCTAGCTTCAGAGGGAACCTGGATTATTCATCATACTAGACCAGACAGGGTGTTGAAAAAATGCCAGTTAATAAGTGGGGATCTAATTGTCCCTAGCTGATATTTTAGTCACTTTCTCTGTAGTAAAAAGTCTCTAGTCCCTGATTTATTGAAAATACAAAATCTTACAGCACGCTTTCTTGCTATGACATTTTACTGATGCATCTTTGATTTATAATTCAGTTCCAGTACCCCAAATATACATATGCCTACACGCAGAAAGGCTCCCCTTTCCTCTTGCTGTATTAAAAGCTCTCTTTTTTTGTTTCTATGAGGTGGGTGTACAGTTCACGTAGTTCTGTTTTCTTTGGTGGAAGGTTAGTCTGGTCTGCCCGGGTGAGACCTTGTGACAACACAAAGCAGCCACAGTGCTAATGGTGATACAGAGTTCTGCTGTTGTTGTATCTCCTGCCTCACACAGAAGTACAGGAATTCACCTCACTGGGTGCCAGTACGAGTTATGCAGCCTCCTGGGGAATTCGGTGATGCTCCTTTGTGGATAAGGAAGGCAAGAGCAAACTTTGCCTAAAGGTGTCCTAGGATAATTTTTTTATCCCTTGCATTCCAAATCAGCCTACTCCAAATTAGCGTCTCCTTTCATCTTCGGTTTGCCTGAATGCCAGGCTTCACTCAGTTTTTCCTCGAATAGGAAAGCTGTGGCAGTTCTTTAATAAATTACTGCCTTTCTTTCCATTTTTAGCTTCCACGAGCAAGAACAGAAAATGTTAAAACTTCATCACAGGAATTAACAACTGAAGTGGTCAGTGAATACAGATTAATGGTATTCCATTATTCTGGTATTACCTGAGTTATTTTATAAGTCAGATCAGTATTACACAAACTAGTTTGAAGTGGCCTGTGAAATCTTCCATCAGCTTTTTATTTTTTCACAAGTATTGAAAGACAGCTTTAAATTGTGTCTGCTATAGTAAGTATTTTACCAGCCAGATCTCAAGTATGGAGTATATATGGACTGCATGTTGTTTGGAAACTCATAAGACATGACCCGATAACAGAAGCATTGCTTTGAATTATGTGGAAGAAACACAGTTCCTTTGCTCATATCATCTTAAAAAAAAAAAAATCCAAACCCACCCTTCTCATTGAGAAGCACTGAATTCAAATCTCTAGCTCTTTTGAACTGCTTTAAACAAGCTCTATTTCCAGTGTTAAATCTAAACAAGGTAGATGGCCAAATTAATTTTTGTAAACGTCTTTGTATTAGTATCAAATACTTTGTTCTCTTCTGTGAGCTCATGTGCTTCCTCTTTTTGATGCTCTACAAATGCAAGTCCCTCCAAGTAACCATCCCTAGCTGCTTGCTGTTGGTCTCCCTCTCATCTTTTG
This sequence comes from Eulacestoma nigropectus, assembly GCA_013397775.1. Lineage (NCBI taxonomy): Eukaryota > Metazoa > Chordata > Aves > Passeriformes > Eulacestoma > Eulacestoma nigropectus. The sequence goes on along the minus strand of VZTE01004942.1, from coordinate 258,443 downwards.
CAATGCCTTACGCAGTTCTTGGTCACCTGACATGAACAAACACAAGATATTTAAACAGATGCTTGTAAGTACCAAATAACAACACAAAAAAAGCAGTAGATTAAATTGATACCATGCTTATTGCCTTGCCTCAAGTATAAATATTTGACTTAAAAACCAATTTGATTGAAACCTGTTTATTTAGAAGATCTTGGTTTAAAATGTTAACTGTGGCATTGTGACTAAATGCATCCTAACAATACAGTTGGGGATTCTTTTATGTTTCTCAATCTATACATGCACCACATCTGATTTTGATCTGAGGAAGGTGCAATCAACTTTTAGTGTGAATTTAGCATATTTTAAAAATACATTGGAATCCCCAGCTTCAAAATGTGCTGTAATAAAAAGCAATCCTGCAGAGAAGCTTTTTCTTTTAGTTTCATTACCATTTGAAATTAAAACATGTCAAAACAACGTAATCAAAAAAAAAAAAAAATCATGAGTGAAAGTTTAATAATTATTGACTTGTTTGAAAATCCTTGATTTTTTATATGTAATTAAGAGTTTGAGCAACATCTTGTGGTATTTGCTATCAATGTTTTAAAATGTGATGCTTTAAAATGTCCTGTGACACATAATATTTTGTTACTGTCAGTTTCTGAGTCTTTACTTTGTTTTAGTTTTGTTTTTTTGGTGGATTCAAGGAGGATCTTATTTTATTTTCTTCCATAAAAAAAGAGCAAAAATGGAACAAGCAACCTTATGGAAAACTCAGCCTTGTACAAACTGCTTTCTGCTGTCTGTGGATTTTTGTTTGAGTATGTCAGGCAATATCTTCCCCTAGGATCTCTGAGTGCTCTCAACCCTGGCATTTTATCATCAGTTTTTGTATTGGAAAATGTAAGCTGCTTTGACATCTTTCGATCAAATATTTTTAGAGGCGTGAGTCATCTGGGGTCAATTCACCAGGGAAAATGCTTTTTGATGAACAAAGAAGGTAAAAAATTGCTGGAAAATATGAAAAAGCATATTCCTAATTTCAGTAGTTTGGGTTTACAAGATCTTTATGAAAATAACCAAGTTTACAGTGAATTTTCAGGATATGTTTTAATGCACAAGTAAAGTGGTTTTGTCAAGGATTGCCTTTGAGCATATTGTGTGAACTCAGGAGTTCTGCTGTGAAAAGGGAAGAGAACATTATGAGTGAAAAGCAGGATGTGGTGGTGGTTGTCAACTCCACATGAAGGTGGACAAAGGATGTGGTTTGAATTTAGTTTGTTATTCTCTTGATCAGGACTTCCATTGCTTGTTCTACCCAATCAGTAATCTTTGTACACTATACAAGCATGTGTCTGAAGACAGGGACAACACTATAAATTCATCAGATTAATATTTTTTTTAAAGAGTCATATAATACTTCTGTGTGAAGTATACATACCAAATTTAAAAAATGTTGGCATTTCCTACCTAAATATCAAGCTTATATTACATTCTGAGGAGGAGAGAAAGATCAAGAAGATGCCTAAGTAGAATCCCTGATTAAACTTATGTTTCATCTGGGACAGGCTTGTGAGGGGTTAAGGGACCAGGAGCACAAGCTTTAAAGATACTGTTCTCTAGAGATCATTCTTGGTCATAATGTGGTTCCTGACCGCTATCTATGCCGAATCATGTCTTCAAAATTTTTTTCCAGAGTCAGTGTTTCTGGGGGTTAGAATTCCTTAATTACATACAGTAAGGATAAATTAGTGTTTGGAGGGGTTAATGTTTATTTTTTTATATTAAAAAAATTAATCCTTACTTTTAGAATAGAATGGAATAGAATGTTTCATTTGGAGAGGACCTACAATGACCACCTAGTCCAACTCCCTGACCAGCTCAGGGCTGATCAAATGTTAAAGCTTGTTGCTAATGGCATTTTTCAAAAGCTTCTTAAACACTGACAGGCTGGGGGCACCAACCACCTCTCTAGGGAGTCTGTTCCAGTGTTTGACCACTCTCTCAGTAAAGAAATGCTTCCTAATGTCAAGTCCAAACCCCCACTGGCACAGGTTCGAACCATTAGTAATGAAACCAAAAAAACAACAAATAAAAGAAAAAAAGGCAACAACAAATTAAAGAAAAAAAAATACCCCACAAACAAGAAAACAAGCAAAAAAGAGAAAGAGCCTTGATAGTTTTTCTGTAATTAGATTCACTTGAATCAATGGAATGATGTGCCCTCACTTCACAGGCACATCTACATCTATGAAACATAGAGGGAAAGTTTAACTGAAATTTGATCTTATATTTACTCTATCAAAAGTAGCAATTTTGGATATGACTATAAGAAGTAGCTAGATTGCTCATAGTCTTCATTCAGAAAAATCTATTGATTGTATGAATTCTTTTGGCAAGTCTTAATTAAAGCTGATGTTTTTGTTGCTTTTCTGGAATTTTTCATTCTTTTTTCTGGTGATTTGAAGTTTGAGAAAGTTCAATCAGTTTTAGACTTTGGTATTTTATCCTATTATTTTATAACAGAAAATGATTGATATAACATGTAAAGTCTCTTCTGGGGCATACTAAGCAGCAGCCCTGTTATTGTTACAGTTGAAAGAGAGTAAAGAATATAATTTTAACTTTACTCGAGCCTGACCATTTTCCAGCCATCAAGCTACTGACACATCTTTTCTATACTGAAATTATGGATATATCAAAATGTGGTCTTAGAAAGGCTGAAATTTACATGCTTTTTTTCAGGTCAATGATTAAAGTAATGAAAGGTGCAAGTTAGTCATTTGAGAACCATAAGATACATTTACCTGAAAGGTCAGGTAGGAGCTGGTGCAGAAAGCTGTGAGGTTGGGCATTAATTCCAGCGAGTTTCTTGGTATCGATTACACCGATTGCGAGTGCTCATTTGTAGGCCAGAAGGCAGATACCGCTTTTTGCAGGCCATTTGTCTCCTTTTGTTTCTTAATTAATATCACAGATTTGAAAATCTTGTGGTAATGAAATTGGCCTGTTAATTAGGCCAGTCTTCAGCAGTAAGGTTTTGATGTCTTAGTGTTTTTCCAGCACAGTTAACAGCAGCCTTGTTAAAATTTATGCTTTTTTTTATTTTGCAAAGATGCCTATCATTGAAATAGTTATAATGATGTGAGGAATAAACACATTCTATGCTTGGTAATCATTTTCATGTTAGATTTTAGATAGAAATGCTGATTTTATAATTCACTTTTTCTCTGGATGTCTTTAGCCTGCTGCTTTGTACAATTACATTAATATCTTACATGGGAAAAAAATTACATTTTTTTTCTTTATTTTGAGCATCAGGCAGTATTTTGAGTGATGTAAAATATTGTATTGTGATACTTTGATGAAGCTTTCATTTTGAAGCTTTTTCATTTTGATGAAAACAGTCAGTTTTCTCTGATGATTGTGCAGGTTTTTCCCAGAACAAGGGAAGAGGTGCTTTATTATTTATTTTTAAGGGTCTAAAAAAATTAAGGCATAGCCAGAAAATGAGAGGAGGAGCAGAGACGCCAGTGAAAGATATACTTAGACTTCTTATTGAGTGCTTTGTGAGGAAGAAGTTCTGTTTGGTGTGAATTAATTTTCTTGTTTGACATTTGCCTTCAATTAGAAGACAACAACTTACTTTTTTTTTTCTAGTAGGTTGTGACTTCATGATAAAAAGTAAATAATACCCTTTTGCTTTGTGTTGAATTCTGAAGAAGTTATTGCTAGAAATCAATGATGAAATCCCATCTGTGTTGACATTTCATTCAATGTGCTGTGCACAGCCCTTGCAGTTCACACTTAGTGATGTAACCTTTCATTACCCTCTCATATTTGCATCCTTTAGGTCACTAAAATGAGTATTGCTTCATTTTAGCAGATTTTTATTGGAGTGAATGATATTTACATCAAACAGATGAGAAGCTTAAGTCAGAAAACAGGAGTGGTTTTATTAGAAGGATAAGTGATCCCTCTACAGTGTTAAGTCAGAAAATGCTTTTGCATCATGAAATATTACATGTTTTGAATCTCCCCTAGGAGAGCTGAGTGCAGTCAAGTGCAGTAGGTATAACTGTTCACATACCCAGATGAAAAAAAAGCGTTTTTTAAATTACTCTTCTTTTCCCCTCTGTGTGCTATCGTGATCTTCCTTTAGGAAACATCCATGACACTGTGTTATTTTAAAATATCTGGAAGGGATAGAAAATATTGTTGGAATCTGAACATCGTTTAAATAAACCACTCAGAATAAAGTAATCTGTTAGAAAATGCTTTTGTAAAATATGTGAATTATTTTTCACAGCCTTAGGTTTACTCAAAGATAAATATTATGCCTATCAACTCAAGCAGTGATGTAAGCTACTTATTCTTTCCTTGAACAACTAAAGAATAGATTTGGCTCACATTTTCTGAAAAACATTGTGATTAATAAGAAAGATTGAATATATAACCTCCCTTGAACCTCAGGTTTAAATTGTTTTAAAGTTCCTATAGCAGAAATTGCACACTAGCTTTAAATATAATGATTTCTACCTTTCTGTTGTTCATTTTACATTGCTTTTTTTCCACATTCAAACCTTTCTACTGTTTGTAGATCTTGGAAAAATTTTTAAAAATCTCATATTTATCTGTCAAAGTAATTTTGCTAATTGAAAGTTTTGTCTCACTGGCATTACTCTTGCCATTTTTAATGAATCTTTGCAGATTTCATAGTTTCTGTATTTGCTTTATTAGTTTTTCCTTGGGGTTTTCAGAAGATTCTTTTCCCGTTTTCAGAGATGCTATAGTATAACAAGGCTTTTGGATTACACATCCATTAGCTATGACCCAGGCAATGCGAGACCACACCCAGCTGGTACTTTCTAGGCCAGCCAAGTGAAGCAAATACCTCAGAAAATCATCCAGGAACAAGTAGTGTCCAATGGGGCATCCTGTCAAAGGTATTTCCATTTTGTGAGCTAGGAGGTAAAACGGGGCTGGATTAAGAAAAGTGAACATAAAAGACACTTAGTCACCGAGTGCAGTCTTTTGAAAAACTCATGGTCCTGTCATATAATCTTCGTAAACTAAGCAATTTGTTACGTATCCTGTGATTGTGTGATCCACTGTTACGTTATTTTGCTGTATCACAAAATACTTGAATGTTACAATCCACATACCACATCATCGTTTGCAGTTGTGAATTTTGGATTTGGTGGACAACATGATGGATTTCTCTTGATCCTAAGTATTTTTGATGATCTTAAGAAACCCCCTTAGTCATCTTGTCTCTTTTTTTAATTCCTTCTCTCACTTCAGCATTGTAACTGCTCAGAGACTCTCACCCAAGGCTTCTGCTTTATACTTTCAGGACACCATCCCACCTTGCACAGGAGAAGATTGAGGATGGTTTTGAACTACTTTGCACAGACTGAGATTTTTATTTCCAGATAAGAACCAATAGAGCATCTTAAAAAAATAAACAAACCGAAAACAAAGAGCTGAATCTGTTTTCAGATAAGCACTTGGTCACAACCCTGTGAAAAGTGCTTGTAATAGTTGTGTGTCATTTATTCTTAAACTTAACTGCACTGAGGGTCTGCAGATTGATCTGATAAGGTTACAGCTGAGCCAGGCTAATTGTATTGTTTTATAGGACTATTCAAGTGTTACTTTGCTGTGAAGGAAAACACCTTTTTTTCTGTATTCAGAGATAACTGTAAACAAAACGCCAAGAAAAACTTACTTTTTTCAGTACTTTCAATACTGAGTTAGAACTGTTAATTACAAGCTATATCTTTGCATGAAGTGCTCCAAGTACATAACTTTAATTCTTTCTCCTGAATCTTAGCCTTCTTTCACAATAGAAATATGGAAAATTATAGCTCATCACTTTTGAAATGAGAAAAGAGAAACAGTGAGGAATTGGCAAGTTAAGACATAGCGTAAGTGATCTTTTGATGCGTGTTGGGGAGATGTTAAATACACCGTTCTCTATCCTAGGGTCACACACAATGTGCTGCGTACAAGACTTTTCAGCTTTGCTTGTGGGCATAGGAAATTAAAAACATAAAAATAAAACCTGGACTTTCAAAGGAAGTGAAGGATGATGTTGCCTATTTCTCACTCTGTGTCAGTACTGTTGCCTGTGGACAAATATGATTGGGACCACTGTTTTCAGATATAGCTCAACGTTATATTGTTCCCTCTAGTACATTCTGGGTTACAGCTCTATCTCTGACCTCATTGAGGGAATATAAGTATATAAATGTGGAATATAAGAATAGTTTTTCCTACTGTATCATCATTTTTTTCAGCATTTATGCTACAAAATGACTATTTCACTCTGAACTGAGGCAATATTTACAGCAATTCAGTGCTCCAGTAAGGGTAGCTCATATAATATTATAAAAAATGAAGTATTTATTATGATGGGCAGAGCTTTGTATGCCTTTGAGAAGCACCTCTGGAGATACTAAAAATATGTTTAGGGATAATGTATGATTTTCAAGATCAGTAAATGGAAAACTAAAAATTTCCCAATGAAACAGCACCTTTACTTGAAATCTGATCGTTTTGACCCAGATGTGTTCTATAGCATCTCACAGGGCTAACAGTCCAGCCTTGTGTCTCTAATTCTCTTTTCTGATCTGGAGATCTGAGGTGAACCTGTCCCTTGTTGAATCATGTTCTCCATTCTTGCTGAACCACTGTGACACTGTGATCTGCAGTCAGCTGAAGGAGGAAGAAACAAAGTACAGTTGCCATGAACATCAAGATGATATTTCAGAATCCTTTCTTTTCCACTCCAGATTGTTACCAGAAAGCTGATAGTTATGAATGTGTGTGTGACTTTATTTCTGTATATCAAGGCAAAGATGTCACTAAACAACAGGTATTTTTCACTCTCTAGGAGTGAACAGAGCACCCCTATGAAAATAATTTTAACAGGGCTGTTTGAACAATTCTGTACACAATTCAGTTTTAAATTTGTCACCTTCTTTGGTTTTTATTTATCCAAACTACTAGGTAAAGCTTAAGTAGTAAACAGCCTATTTATTTCAGTTCTATTTACACCACCCATATCCGTATGGGACAGCTTATAGAAGTGGGACTAGGTACAGAAAATCATTATTTGCTGGAACAGAGACCAGACATTAGAGAGTAATTTTTAACACTGGTCAAGAACTAATGAACTGCATTTTAAAATGTCCTTTTTTTAAATGCAGTAACTGGCACCATTCCCAATGCAGACATTAGGGAAAAAAAATACTAAAAATGTGTGTACAACACATCATCCATGTAGACGCACATACTTTTACTATACTAATACAGCATTAATGTGTTAAAACTATTTGTTAAGGTTGATGAAAGAATAAGGTATGGTAAAGATTTTAATAACGTTTTCTGGTATGTAGTGCTGCTTTATAGGAAGCAGAAGCAGCCCTTGTGCACTGCTCCCATCAGGTGAGGTCTGAGGTGCTTTAAGTAGATGAGAGGTGTATTGCAATTCCTCTTATGCTAGCTAGATAAGCTTGGCTTAGCACTGAAAATAAACTGTTTTGTTCTCTGGAACGATATAGATAGTTACTATAGCAAATTTTAAGGTTTTGTGTTGTTCATTTTTTTCCAATAAAAGGTTCATCTCCTGAAAATCATCAAGCAGCAAAAGTGACTGACCTCAACTCCCCCAAGGTTTCAGTAGTTTGGTTTTTTTTTGGAAATTTCTTCCTCATTCTAGATTCACAGACTAAGTGCAAATGATGATGGGTCTGCTTTTTTTTTCAGTCATCAATGATCAGAGCAAGTAACCACAAAGTGGGAGAAAGGGGCTTGTGGCCTAATCTGCTAGTGCACAGATGGCACTGCCTCAGTCACAAGGGCTGTCTGCAGCAAGGAAAACTTAAAAAGGGGTATTTTAAGGTATTCCATGTTTTTTATTCCATACAAATGCTATATAAAAACCTTCAGAGGGAGCTGGCCTCCTCCAAGGGGCAGACACAAACTCAGATTTCTGAAGAAAAAGGATTGCTGGTGCACTGGACTGCTTGCTTTAGTGTGCTTTGAAAAAGATATATTGGATGTCAAGCACCCTAGACACTGAGCATCCATTTAGTGGGCTGGGAATAGTGGATTATGCTGTGGCATACCTGCACTATGTGGCAGGGGAAGACACTCTTGTGTATCACTCAGTCAGTAAGAGCTGTCTCCAAGGGATCCGAGTGCGAGGGCACTATCTTTCAGCTCTTACAAATGGGAGAGAGAGAGAAGAAGATTGCAGGAGATCACATCTTTCATTCGTGTTATAGATTAAGTGCCACCAGTCAAATGCCTTGCAGACTCCTTTCTCAAGCTGGGTTCAACAGCCACTTTCTTATTTGCTGGCTTTTACATAGTATTTCAGCACTAAGCAGATATATAAGGATGCTGACTGCATTTAGTACCTCATTTGTAAGGGGGGAGAAAGCCAAAAGGAAAGGCAGAAAGATTTTCTGCATCACTCCTGGATGGATATTCTGGGTAATGCATTAAAAGCACAGAAAGTAGACGTTATGAGACAACAGAAGGAAAACTGTTGAAGTTGGTGAAACATGGTTTTGCCTTTTCAATGAACAGGTATGACTAGGCCTGTTGTGCCTCCTTATGAAGGCAAAATAATCTTTCATACTTTGACAGTTCCTGGGAGAAGTCTCTTTCCCTTTCTAAAAGAGGGATGCTGCAATAACACTGTTCTAACTGGATGAGTCAATTCATTTTTTTCTTCAAAACTGGGATGCTAAAGAACGTTTAGTAGCACTGCCTACCACCTACCTTCTTCAATAATGGGCCTGACTCCAATGGTGCCAAACCATGTCTGAGGAGTGTTCAAGAAATGAATGGTGAGGTATGGCCAAAGTGGGAAGAGATAGATGGAGACAATAGGCACTGCAGAGGGAGCACAGCAGCAACCAAAATTCTTATGGTCACTATCAGTCTCATTTCATAACTCCTGTGCTTGTAGCACAAAACCTGGTCATTATAAGACTACATGAAAGGGTCAGATGTACAAGTCTCTTGTCACAATTGGTAGTAGAATAGAGGTACCATGTGGCTGTTTTGTTTCCCTGTACTGCCTTTCTAACAGCCTTCAAACTAGGTAATAAACCCCGTGTTAAAAAATGAGTCACGATCAATAATAAATGCTATCAGAGAAGGAGGGAATTAAGGGAGAGAGAACAGAGGAATTTTAAAGTTAGTCTAGAAAATATCTTAATCACACAGTAAAACATTTTTCTAATACAACTTTATTTCGACTTTGCTACCAGCAAGGAGGAATGACCTGCAAGGAAATTACCTGCAAGGCTGAGACCACTCTGGAAAAGACTTTGTAGTGGCACAGGATTCACTTTTTAATGACAGTAGCTACCATTTTGTATCAGCTTCCAGAACAAAAGAAGGAGGGTATTTATGCCAAGGAATATTCCTTCTAGCTGAGTATCTGAGGATTTTTGGCAACATCAAGAACAGTGTTATAAAGTTGCATCATTAACTATTATTATGCTCACACAGATTTCAAATCTAACTTTCTTTTATGGGCTGCTCTGGAAAATCCCTGAAGGACACTAAGATTTTAATTTATTTATTTATTAGTTACTATATCTTAACGCTCACTGTGAAAATCCTGGGTCCATAAAATATATGAATTAATTCAGTTCACTTACTCCATACTGATATCACCAAGAGTTAAACAAAAGTGGATAGTGAGCATCAGACTGACTTAAATTGCAGCAAATTCCAAGAAAAGGCATGTATTCCAAGAAGTCCTTCAGCTTCTGCTAAATAGGTGCATTAGCTCTCTCAAGAAATGTTTGTGTGTTTAACAATTTCATCTTTTGATTTTTAAGTAGCACAAAGTCTCATTCCAGTTTTCCTGAACGTCATTTTCTCATCAAGCTACTTAGTGCAAACCAGCACAGAAGGAAATGTGCTCTTAGGCATTACTGGATGGCTGATGAGTTTTTATTATTGGGATTAGGCCTTTTTCACTTAATCTTATAGCTGAAAAAATGAATGCAGCCTGTATTCTTCAACACAACGCTTACTCAGCAACTCTTCTTGAAGAAATCTGACTTCCTGGGGATGGTATTAAGCTGTATGGAATAGAAATCAGAACTATTTTGAGCATTAAAAATTTAGTGCCTACAGAATTTCTGCAAATGTCTTAAGTTCTGGCACCTTTTTTACTGCAAGTCACCAAATCAAACACTGTAGGAACCTAAGTCTGTGCAAAGATGTTTTCCTTTATTCTAGGGAAGTGAGGGTTGAAGAAGAGGAACTGACATAGCTGAAAGTTCTCTGAATGTTATTCTTTCAGTTCTCCCTTCCACCCCTCTGTCTCTTTTAGATCTTAGACATGGAAGGCATCTCTCAAATGTAATATTCACTCCCATGTTAAAGGTTAAGATTTTCTGTTAAATGATCTATACTGGGTTCCACTTCAAAGTTCTACAGATAGAAAACTATGAGAATCTTTTAAACTTTTGACAGATTTTTTCAAGATCCAGCAGTATAAAACCCTGAGCAACTTGGTGTGATCTCATAGCTGACCCTGCTAGAAGCAGGAGGTTGGATTAAAGAACCCCTAATGTCCCTTTCAACCTGAAGTATCCGATGATCTTATAACTAATTTAATATCATAATTTTTCTTTCTTGGGGTCTGATTATTAAACTTTGTAAGTTGTGCCTCTATGGGTCTTCATGTTGTCCTTGTCTCTTCAGAAATTTGAAGTAAAGGAAAAGTATTAATTGCCATGTTTAAGAGAATGCCCTGTGTAAATACTTTTGGTACCAGCTGGACTTCCTGAAGGCTCTGCTGTGCAAAATTTGTCGTGGAGGAACAGGTCCATCTGTGATTTTAAGCTTTCTCTTCATAGACTTCAAATGCTCCCGAGAGGGAAAAAAAAAAGGAAAAAACCAACTAGCTGAGGCCTGCAAAATTTCCCTTATATCAATCTGAAATATAGGAGAATCATCCCCCAGTGGTGTAGGCACATCTATATGAAGCTTTTTCTCATTTCTTTTGATTAAGGCTTCAAATCAATTTCTTGGTGTGTGGGTTGGTTTGTCTCTCAGCAATTGAGTGCAATGTGTTCTTCAGTCTCTCATTAGGCCAGTCTTCACAAAATTGCGAGAGCCCAGGCGCTACAAGATCAGCTGTGACTGAACAGGAGGAAATGATACAGGATGATGTGTAATAGTGTCTATTGCCTGAAGCCACCAGCTATTACCCAAGTCTTCTTGTGCCCAGCTACTGCAGTGGTTCTATTAAAAAAAAAGAAAAAAGAAAAAAGAAGAAAAAAAAAAGATTGGCTTGCCTGTGATATCTGACCTTCTTCTCACAGTTCAGTTTGCCAGTTTAGTAAGGCCACTTTCACAGCTGAATACCACGAGCTGCTTTTGAGTCAGAGCATGGTAGGCTGCTTGTGTGCTCCTCTCAAACAGTGTAAAGCAATTGGTCATATAAGCCTCAGTCCTTACAACTACAGTTTGTCATTTAGACTGTCACCCAGTGGTGACCAAGGCAGGGCTGCCCAACTCCTCTAAGCTGCTGGAGCTGCTGTTCTACTTCCTTCTGGTGTCACCATATTTGGCACTGGCCAGAGAAATTTGTGTGTCTGTGCTTGTGGCATCAGTGAAAGAATTGTCACTATGCTGTGTTTTTCACCTGTCTCTATGAGCTTTGTGGTCCACACTGCATCTCTATGGATGGTTCTGGATGCAAGTGAACACAGAGCTTTGCCTCCTCCTTGTGTTTCTCCTTACAGGAGTTATGACTGTTCTTTCGTATGTTAGCCACTCCATAATGGACAGGCTCGTGCAGGGAAATATTTTTCACTGTGGCAACCCCATCTTCCCATCTCACTCTGAACCTTTTCCTATTGCTGGATAATCCATTAGCAACATCCAAATAGATTAATAGCCTCTCTTAATCCTCTTGTTGCTGGCACAGCAGGAGACAGTTCCTGATACAAACATCGTAATAGTCATTAGTCGCGTGTTCCTCATTTTTCTCATTTACAGATTAGACAGAGTGGCAGAAGTTCTGCACAAACAAAGTGTGTGTGTTTGGTGATGGTTTTAAAAACAGAAAAATCTTAATTTTTTCTTGCTTGATCTGCTCTCCTTCTGTTAAATGGGGATGATAATACCCTTTCATATCCCAAGGAAGTTATGGAGGCAAATTTAAAGCATGCCTCCGTGATCGACATCTAGTACAAGTAGGCAGATTGTTTGCAGTAAAGATTATGTGCTAAATAACAGGTATGAAAGGAAGGAGTGAATAAGTATGCAAATATTTGTTATCATGTACATAATTTTTTAAGGGGGGAAAAAGAAGGCACGTGTGCATAGAATTGAAGATTGTATCAAACTGCAAATGCACAAAGGGGCCAAGTAAAGGCTTCATAAGCAAATTTAATTCTTGCACTTAATAAGTTTTTATGCTTGATTTTGCAAAATTCAGGTGCTTTAGACTTCTGTGGAGGAGTTATCTAGGAAGACTAACTTTATAAATTAGGTTGCTAACTGCTGAAAGTCAAAGAAACTACTGTCTTTAAAAATAGCACTTGTAAATAATTCACTTTGCTATTTTGGGGTTTATGAAGAGCTAATGAGATTTGTAGGAGCAATTGTTATTTTAAAGAATCACAGCAATTTATTGTTGCTAATTACTCTCTTGGCACTGCCTGTATTTAAGATTAATTGGAATGTCTGTACTCAGTAATGAGGTCCCGTGTAGTTTACAGTGACTGACAGCATCTTTCTTTATCTGGAAAATTACCACACTGGAAAATTTGTAAACAGGGCAGTAGCTCTTGGCAATCAAATTTTCAAAGTCTTACTTAGCTACTTACAGTAGCTACTGAGTTATGGAAAAAGATCAGACCCATCCAGCAGTTAATAATGACAATGAAAAAAGTCCAAAGGAATTGTCATGAAGGTATAACTCATAAGGTATAAGGTTGCACTCAGAGAAATAGATGTTTGACTCCTATGTAATCCAACTTAATATTCAGATAGAGACTGATTTCTCAGGATGATACAACATCATGAATTAAAACAGCAGCATTTCTCAGAGATTTATTTTTATCACTGTTTTGCTACTGTAAATTTAGTCATCGAAGGATGGATGCTGGAAAAGCAATCCTTTCATCTCCATCTTAAAAAACTGTGAATAAATAATAGCAGGTGTCAATGACAGAGAGAATTGTGTTCTAGTGTGCTAAAAGAATTTTTCTGAAGTGCTTTGTTTGTGTGTACATGCATGTGCATGTTTGAGCATATGAATATTTCTTTGGCAGCTTGCCTATTTCTGCAATTCACTTTAAAATGGGAATTTTGTGTCATTTTTTCTTGGATGCATTTATCAGTTAGGACTGATACTACAGTCTTTTGTGTCAAAAAAATGGGAAATGACTGCTCATGGTGGAATTCATTATTATTTGAATTAGAAATCTGGTCTTCCCAGCCACAGCCTCTTTTCTGGTGCTGGACACACAGAAAAATCCAATCACCCAAAAAATACCAACCCAGACCCTCTAACCTTGTCACTTCTTCATTGTAAAACTGGAGCCACACTTAGTAACTCTGCAAAAAAAAAAGATGTTTTCTGTAAGCTACTAATCTTCTTATAGAAATCATCAGTTAACAAGGAGGTCTTTTTGCAAAAGGTATAATGGTGCAAATTTTAATGTAGTGTTTGGAAAATTCAGACATCAACCATTTACTTTGGTTGCCTTCCATTTCCATATATTATGCAGTCAGTCTGATTGTCCAATTAGTCAGAATTGTCTTGAGCATTTCTTAGATGAACTCTTGAATAAAAACAACAAAGTTGTAACATTAATGACCAACAGATATAGTAGTTTTATTAACTGCATGTTTTTAATTGTTTTAGTGTTGAGTTTTATAATTTCTCATAGGCTCACCTCTCTGCTTAACTGCTGATTAGAACTGTTAGGACAGAAGTTACTGCAAAATTAGCAGATATGCTATGAGCAGTACTTGCTTGGAGCACTGTGTATGCAAGCAATATTGTTGATGCTTGAATTTAATTTGGAATTGCATTTTAAATGGAAAAAGCATGGATATTTACACTGGTGTTTAATGGGACTGAATTAGTCTCGGAGCACAATTCTGTTCTATTGATTTTTTTCAGGGAATGGGGAAGAGACGATGTCCTGACTGTTCTGGTGATTAGTAACACGTCTCCACAGCATTCAAAGCTAAACTGTGTGTAAGGCATTGTTTGCTGGTACACATTAGTTACGAGAGGTTCTGCCCAAAAGAGATAACAGCATGCAGGCTTCTTTCAGCTGCCCAATACCCCAGTGTGAGTCTGGGCTGTGGATGAAACACTGCTTCTCATTTCCAGGGCACCTCTGGGGAAATTCGCACTTCAGGGGTTGATACAAGAGCAGTCATTCCTTTCTCCAAAGCCTGGCTTTGCCCAAAGGGTGCAAAAAAGAGCAAAACTCCTCACATGCTTGTTTATAGCTCTGTGCATCTGGGCAAGGGCTAGGGAAAGTCTCTCTCTTGATTAACAGCACTGTTTATTATGCACCAAATGCTTCTCTTCTCCTTGCTAGCAGCACTCCGACCTTGTTCAAGGGGCTTGGAGAGAGTGAAACCAGAGGTGCTGTGTGACTTTGTGCACAGTGGCGAAGTGTGCTCAGTGCTTTTGCTTGCTGCCAGTTCCTGTTGCAGGCAGCCAGAGGAACCAGGGAAAAGGATGGTGTCCAACTAGGTCAATCTTGTCACCCATTTTGTCACTGTGTAGTCTTTGTTACCTAGATTGGTCCATTTCTGTAGGCAGTAGCTTTTATCTGAATCATTTTGTGACATAATTCCTGAGTGGTTGTGCAGTGTGAAACGACTGTACATGCATCCTTTAAGTGAAGTCTGGCAATGCTGCTATCATTCTGTATTGTGAAAGACCCAAGGATTTTTAAAGACCAATTATTTATTTTGATTTTTTTTAATATCTTGCAAAAGAATTGAGTCCATTACGATCTCAGAATTATTGGTAAGGTCGAGTACTGCTAACCTAGACAATCAAAAGTCATGAATCAAGCCCAGAAAAAGAATAAGATTTCAGAATAAGATACCATTACTATAATTTTGCCATTAGATGCCTCAGATCTCTAGATGTCCCCTATAATAATGTCTATAGTAACAAGGAATAAATCCTTGCATTTTGAGCAAGGGACAGTTCTTAAATGTTCTTCTGCTACAATTATAGCAGAACATATTAATAGAATAAATTTAATAATATATATTATTAAATATATATTATTATATATAAATAACATAATAGATAATATAAATAATATATATAAATATATAAAT
>VZTE01004942.1:210407-243039 GCA_013397775.1 Eulacestoma nigropectus | reverse complement strand
ATAAATATATATAAATAATATAATAGATATTTTAACTATTGATAAAGTACTGGTACAACTAATGGTTACACAGGGATTTAAAATAAGCAGACTTACTGAAAAGAAAATAGAGTGGAGTTTCAAGAAGAGGGTACCTTATGACTGCTGAATCACAAGGAACATGTGAGGTGAGGGAGTGTCTCATTTTGTCTCGACAATAGAGTTCTGTCCACATGAAACACCGACAGAAACAAGACATTAAGGAATTGCATAGATCAACCATCAAACACTTTTACCCCACAGACAGCTCTAAGTCTCCAGTGGTCTGTAGTGCAGCACTGAAATTAAAGGTTTACAAACATTCCTGTTGTCCTGTTGTCTGGGTGAAGCCATTCAGGTCCAGAAGCCTTCCCTGAAAGTGCCAGAGTTTATTAGGAGAGCTGCCTGCTGAGCTGTTCCAGCACAGAAGGTGTTCCCAGATGAGCAGATAAGCAGTGCCAACAGGTCTGTTGTAGCTGCAATAAGGAAAGTTTCTGTTTGGTAGTAGTGAAATAATGGGATTGTTAACTTAGGTGTGCATGCTTCTACTGAGAGACATTAGAAAGTCATTGGCAAGCTGCACTTCCTCCTTAAATTTTAAAATTTCTTGTCAATGGCTTGGTTCGAGTATTACCACAAAGAAATGACCAGCTTTAAACTCAGATGAAAATCAAAACTAAAGTAGCAAAATCTCTTAAGGAAAGCTAATAATGTAGCGTGTCCTTTGTCCTTCATCCTCTGAGGTTTATAAAGATTACCTCCTAGTGACTTTCTAGTCATAGGATTTTTTAAAAAATGTGGTTTTTTCACACAAGAAATGTCTGATTTTCAGATCCAAGCCTACGTCAATCATTCACGGTTTATTAATCCTTAATTCTTATTGCTTCCTTCCCAGTCTCCAATCTCTTGATTAAAATTTTGTCTACTTCTTTATTGCAGATGAATTGGTACATTGTATTTTTGTATGTTCAAAATTATTAAAACTAGAGATATTGAGGGTTTGAGTTAATTTTGCAAAATACTGAAATCTATGACTAATTTGGACTCTTGAATGATCTTAATCTCTTAGTAGTTTCTTTAAGAGTTTTCATCTGACAATTTTCCCTCTGTAGCCTGTCAGCTTCATTAGTATCCATCACCCACACAAATCAAGCTGAGACAGGTCACTGCAAAATAATGAGATTGTCCTTTTATTTTGCTCAAGTACTCCTTCTCTTCCCAGGTTATTTTAGTATTTCCTACAAATAGAACCTCTTTTCATACATAATGTTTTTGAGAGATGAAAAGTAAAATTATTAAAGTTATTTTAAAAAGATGCAGATTTGGGCATTTTATGTAAAATGATGATGCTTCATCTGTTGCTGCCTCCTTGGGGGTTCCCAGTCTACTGAAGATAATTTGAATCATGTGGAACTTCAACAGCTAAAGGCATTAGAGAAGAAAGTAATGTCACCCTTTCAGGCATTTCTTTTGAGACCTTCAATGTGAGGAAATGAGTGAAAGATGTGTTCATTACCATTATGATTTTAAAGGAAAAAAATACTGGCTTAAGAGACTATAAGGAGAGATAAAGCCGTGTTTGTGTAAAACGTAGTACTTCCTAGTAATATGTAGGTGTTCAGATGCTTGTTTTCTTGATGTTAACTTACGTATCTTCAGCCTTGCAAGAGTATTCTCTGGTAGTTTCAAACGGATGTAAGATTAAGTTACTGGCTGCTGTAAATCTTTTTGACCAATACAAGACAGCACATCCCAGACCTGCATTTATGAGAAACAGCGGATGCCTTAACAATGTGAAGATTTTTAGTCCCATAAATGGATGCTATATTGTGATATACTTCCCCACTTTCCTTACTAAATGTCTGTTCTCCCCATGCTGTCCTACCTTCCCCATCCCTAGTCCTGGCCACTCCCTCGGGTTTTTCCTATTGGTTCCAGTACCCGAACTCCGCCCATTACTGCCCCCATGCCTGGAGACCATTCTCTCCGCCCCCCTCGTCCCCATAGAAAAGTAAGCTGCGGCCACGTGGTTTTGCTCTCTGCATGGGGAACCGGTGTGGCACCATGTGAGATTAAAGCTCGCATGGCCCCCATGTGGAAGCCTCTTCTCTGCCTCCTTTACCACCGCTATGTTGCAGAGCTGACAGCTCGCCGGAGCGAGGACGCGGGGCCACCTAAAGGCTGCGGGAAGCAGCTGGCCACTCTCCCTGCCATGGCTCCGCTGCGCTCTCCGGGAAGGTTGCAGTGCGCCATACCAACGCAATAACAACAAACTGCAACACTGTATTGCTGTTCCGTGAACATCTTGTGGAAAACAAGAGGATTCTTCTTGCTACACTTTGACTTAAAATAAAGAAGAAGAAAAGAAATGAAGCAGGAATCCCCAAACGACAATTTGCTTCTTAAAGCAATCATCCAAGAAAAGACTCATTGTCTGCTTTGTCTCTTCCAACATTTGAAATAAAATAAGTAGACTTGCAACAATTGTGCTTGTTACACTTCTAAAACAGATTTCACACCAACTTCAGGGCTTGTGCTTATATGAATAGCACCTTATTCGTAGAATCACAGAATGCTTTGGGTTGGAAGGGACTTTCCAACATTATCTAGTCCAGACCCTCGTGCCGTGGGCCATTCACGAGATCAGGTTGCTCAGAGCCCTATCCAGCTTGGCCTTGAACACTTCCAGGAATGGAGCCTCCACAACTTCTCTGGGCAACCTGTTCCAGTGCCTCACCACCCTCATTGTAAAAAACTTCCGTAGATCTAATCCAAATCTACCCGCTTTCAGTTTAAAACCACTTCCCCCTGTCCTAATGCAATGAGCACTGCTAAAAAGTCTGTCCTCATCTTTCTTATAGGTCCCCTTAAAGTACTGAAAGGTTGCAATAAAGTCTCCCCAGAGCCTTCCATATAGACCATCTTTCAGCCAAACACTTAAATGCCTGTCTGACTTCTGAGTTACTGTTAAATCCAGGATGTTCTTGGATTCCTTGATGAATGGTCTCAGCAATGAAATGTTCCAAATACAGAGCAAGCAAATAAGATAGCGTTTTTTACTGAGAAGCATATATGCCTAGGTAGTGGTCCCTAGTCTTTGATGGCAAATAACCAGCAAGACCAGTGATGCATTGCAGTAAGAATCATCTCTTGCTCTTCCCGTGGGACTCAGTTTTCTTTGTTTTGATCTCCTCGCTCATGAAGTACACCAGAGGGGCTCCTGGGCTACCTGCTTTTTAGCTGAAGACCTATCACCAAATGGCTGATGTGATTATACTATAAAGATTATACTTGTCACTGGTGCCATGAGTGAGTATTTCCACCCTAGATCAGGACAGTCCTTTCTCTGAGGATCCCTAACACTGCTTTTCTGTGTCTACATTTGCAAATGAACATGCCTCCTGAGCACTGCCAGCCAAGCCATACCTCTGGCTGAGGCAAGTTGTAGGCAGCAGTCATTTTCTTTTCTGAGATGAGCTCCTATTCCTCCTGTCATTTACAGCTTTATATATGAGAGCACAGACAGTGTAGCCTCGAGGTCATTGAATTCTATCAAGTATATTGTTTGACTGTGTGTGCTCTGGCAGAATTGGTAATTATCACATGCTATTGTTCCACCATAGTAAGAGGCCTTAGAGTTGTGAAGTACAGCTGGGCACAGCCAGTTTACATTAAAACTAGGTCTGAGCAATTAAAAAATTGCCCACTCTTTCCTCCCTAGTTCAAAACATGCCGTAGGAGTGCTGCTGAAGTGTATTAAGCCAATGCATTAAAGTAACTCTGTGTGTCTCCATTGTAGAATAATTTTACTATTCACAGACACCATGTAATTTTTATGCAAACTACCTATTAAAACTCAAGCTATTCATCAGCATAGAGATGGTGCACTAGCTACATTCCTTAACAAGATCAGTAATACTTTTTTTTAACTTTAAAGCTGAAAAGTAAATTATAAAACCTATGTTTGTTGCTAATTTATGATGTTTTCTAAGAAGAATCTAGGATTCTATGAATCTTTTTCACGTGGAATGAGTAACTGTGACATTAAATTATAATGGCTAGGGCAAAAGTAGTGGTAATTGATAGGAATTCAGATGTACATTAGAGTATTCTAAAGGAATGCCAGAAGTCCATAAATTATGTAACAAACAAGAAATTAATATTTGGTAAAACCTTTAAAGACGAAAGGAGACAGTGAGTTTAAGTCTATGTTTTCATTCTCAAGCCTGGCTTGGTCTTTCAGATGCACCATATAAACCTCTGTGCAGAATATTTTGCATGTAACTATTTACTTTTCCAGCAAATACTGCCATCTTCTACAATGCTCCAGCATTTTTTTTATACCATTCCCATGGCATCTGGGTTACATGCATGATAGGCACTGTTTTTGGCCTCATGTATACATATATGTGTGTATATATTGATAGATACCCATGTGCATCTATCTATATATAGAAACATATATACATTTACCTGTGTAGAGATGTATATGAATGTATCATATAATCTGTGAACATAAGAATAATTTAAAAAGAGGATGTTACCTCCCTTCACACAGATACCTCACATTGAGCAGAGAAGCTATTTTGCAGGCCAGAAGCTCAGAGAAGGAAGCTGCAGAAGAACAGATCAGTCAGGAGCTACAGATCTCAAACACCAGTGTTAAAGACATGTGGCACTGATTTTTTTTCTTTTTTTTTTCTTTTTTTTTCTTTTTTTGTGTTGCATAAAGCATGCCTTTGTACCCATAACCTCTATGAATTTTTTTTTCTGAATTGGAGGTGATAATCAATGGACTTTCTGGAAGAAAGGGTGGCAGTCTTGCTTGTGGGAATGGCAATTATATTAAAAAAATGTTTAAAACTGTTTATCCAAATAACATATTTTTTCAATATTTCTCCAGTTATTCTTCATTTAAATCTGCTGCAGAACTGAAGATCAAAAAATCTAAATAATTTGAAAAATATCATAGTCAGATGGCAGATGTTATTCGGTAGCAGAAAATAAAACGGCAGGGTAAAACTGTGCCTGAATGCAGAGCAGTGACTTTTCTTCTCAGTAGCACATGGAGCATATCTTGTAATAGTTTAAACAAACAATGCCACTAATAGAAAAACAACTTGCTGCTGAAAAAAACATCAAGACCAAGTATTTTAAGAACAATAACAAACAAAACACCTCATAGTAATAAATGTTGATGAAAACAGAATTAAAATTATTAATATGTCATTCTCATAATTCCTTTCTCAGAATAAAGCAGTTTAATTGGGTTATAATGTAAGAACTACTAGTATAAATATAACTAAAATAATTAAATTCAATGTAGTTAATCCTGGAGATAAAGCATAGAGTCTCTGAAGACCTCACTTCTGAATACAATAGTTTGTCTTATGTTTTTCACCAGCATGAGGGAGACTTAGGAAGTGAATTTTTAATAGAGTTGTGTTGCTGTAGTGAAGCAGTGAAAGGGTGCTCGGGGCTGTGCAGCTCCAGCACAGAGCAGGGATCACTAAGCAGTGGCTCCAGCTGGAAGAGTTTTGCTGTAAAGGCAGCTTTAGGGTTCAAGGTGGGATGCTGCTGATCCCCACTCCTCAGGGCTCCTGCACCATCCAGCTCTGCTCCATCACAGCAAATGAAGATTCTTCACATGTACATTCCCAGTGCTCTGAGACTTCTGGAAAGGGAAGTCAGGGGCTCAATTGCTGGCTGACATGGTAGGTTCCAGAGGCTTCTGTTTGGATGGATTTCTTAGGTGGACATGGTTGGCACTGGGGAAAGGACAAGCAGTTGGAGCTGAATGTGCAGAGTTGCTCTCGTTCCTTGTTTAAACAGAAAATGTCTTTATCTTTGGGGATTTTTACATTGGAAACGCTGTGGCTGTCAATAGCCTGACTTTTCCTCGTCATCCTCTGCTCTCTTTTGGTGATGGCAGCACTTCGTGTAAATCCACTGCAGTAACTCAGTCTCTCACAGGATGCTGAGGGCTCTGGTGCTGTACTGAGTGAGTCGCCAGATTACGTACTAGAAGACTTGGGACACTTTGGGAGAGAGGACTTCAAGATCTGGTCACCCAGTGGTGGGTGATACACCCAATACATCCAATTTGTCTGAGCCTTACTCTTCCAGCTCTCCAGCAAGGTGCTCCTGTCCCTGGATACTGTTGAAAAGCTAAAGAACTTGCACACAGACCTGGCAGTCCCAAAGGAGACCCCAGCAAGACGAGGGAGAAGCAGGCAGTGACCACAGCAAAAGTATATGAAAAGGAAAGATGTGCCTTGACTGTATTGTTTCATGTGTTCTTCCTTCAGGTTGTTAATTTTTTTTAATGGATTTTCACCTGCTCTCTCCCATACTTCAAGTATGAGTTATTACTGATGAAGAAAGCAAGTAATCCTTTTGGATACTCACCAATGTTTGTAATCACTTGATGCCAGAATTTTAATGTGTCAAGTTGGCAGAATATATAGATTTAAATATTGGATTTTGAGTGTGTGTCTGCAACATGTTGGTTTTTTCTCTGTGTGAGTGTTTGTTCATCACTTATGGAAGAGTGTTTAAAAATAAAGACTTCTGTGTCTCAGCTACACATATGGAATTGGCTGTACAAGACCTTTCTTTTAAAATAACAATCTTTGCTCTCTATGGGAAGAAGAGACCTCTATTAGAAGAGCCTCATCTTAGTCTCTTCTTATTGTCTTAACTGAGCCTTTGAATTGCAGTCAGTAAAAGCTCACAGCAAATACAGTATCCAATCAGATGTATATTTTAAAATTAATCTACATTTGAATACCTTCCCTGATTTCCCACCAGCACCTGCAAAGGGAAAAAAAAAAAGGGAAAAAAAAAAGGACAAATGTTTGAAAAGAAAAGGAATACATTTGCAAGTTTAATTTCCCTAGGGAGAAGTGAGCTTTTCAGAGCAACTTTGATATGTTTCTTTCTTCTTTGTGTAACCTGTAATTTAATTTTGGTTCTCATTTTTGCATTGACATTTGCATGATAAAAGAGGTTCCACTTTTCTTTTTAAGATTGTTCCAGAAAGTCAAAATTATTCATAGGAGAAAACCATTAATAAAATGAAAATTTAAAAACTGTCTCCTTCTTCAGTAATTTGTATATACAATCCTCTACAACTGCCAGTGATTTTACTGATCTGATCAGACAGCTGTGTCTGATCATCCCTGGAGGTGTTCAAGGCCAGGTTGGATTGGGCCCTGAGCAACCTGGTCTAGTGGGGGACCTCCCTGCCCCTGGCAGGCGGGTTGGAAATAGATGAACTTTAAAGTCCCTTCCACCCCAATCCTTTTTATAATTCTTTGATTCTACGATCATGTTTTTCAGAAGAATTCATGAAATATTGTTGCACTGCTGTTTTCAGAGTGATTCTGCGAGTCTTCATTTTTAATAGAATGAGGCATCCCAAAGACAAAATTTTTGATCTTCAATGTTGGAGATATTTTCAGCATATTTTCTCAAACTAAAGCAGATATTTGGTCTGCTCAGCATCCCTTCTAAAGTCTTCCTTCATGGCATCCATCTTGCAGCTGAGTTGATTGTGAAATGGAGTGAAAGGCCATAGAAAATCCTGGGAGCAGAGCAGAAAATTTCTGTGATCTGTATTTATTACAGCCAGAGGCCTGTGGTTTATTTGCTGCTCGGGCATGTTTTACAGAGGGATTTCGTGATTTGCTTTTGACCACTGAGAAAACAAAAGCAGCGTGACCTAGTAACTTGTATACATCTCTGTATCTATGCATCTATACCTGAGATGAGATGTTTGCTGATCACACAGGATCTGTGTTTTCTTCCCTGTGGTTTACCTGTTGTGTAGAGATATGTGGAGCTTAGTCTGGTAATGTATTTTTGTCTTTTCGTGTGATGCCTGCCCCTGCCCCTCCTGCTGAGTTTCTCAGCCCGATCAAATGCAGTAGGAGGATTGCAAGGCAACACAGAAAGCTGCAAAACAAAAACCCAGTTTATGTTATACCTCAGGAAGCAGAATCACAAAGTTTCTATCTGTCCAGAGCTAGAAATCTAACATTTACTAACTAAAACTTCTTTCTATGCTATATATTCCAGGGCATTACATACTATATTCAAAAACAGATGTAGAGTTCAGGCGCACAGATATATATGTACATATGTGTGTCTTCTGCCACCAGTTATCACCTGCACACTCTTGCTGTGTTTGAAGTAGCTCCAGCTTGCAAGTGATATTTTGAAGGAGATGGCGTGTGTGAGTCTATTCACAAGCCCGGCTTCATCTGAACTGCTGGCCCATTGTGTCCTTGGCCTGTCAGCATTAAGTATTATCCAGCTTTATTCAGCATTGCTCAGCCCCATACTGGTCCTAGCTGCCAGCTTCTATCTTAATTATCAGCTAAAATATTGTATCAACCTCTATAATATGCTGATTAGCATCCTCACCTACAGTAATACGAATTTTATAAAGGATAATTCTCTGTGTGTTACGTGTTATTGCAAGGAGTTTGAATCCTATCTGTTTAGATTTTTATGTGGTATGAAAACACACTGAGTGTGTGAGAGAGAGACAGGGAGAGGAAAATATATTTCATGGAAAATGTGACAGTAATTCCTGCAAATGTGGAGCCATTTGATATCCTTCTTGGTCAAGCTCATACTCAACTTTTGGTCTTTCACTTTAGAGTTTTTAGTTTTTTCTCCTAAGTTTAAACTTCTCTTCTTCAGTTTAAAAATTTTAAGTGCACATCATATCTAGCAGTGGGAGGGCTTCAAATACCAGAAGAGAGATCTTGGTGAGGGGCTGAGAGTAAAGGGCAGATAGGTTCAAAGTAACATGAGATCTCCAATGATATTTCTGTAATTTTTTTTTTCTTTTTTTTTGCTATTACTGATCAAGTTTGACTGTCATATGCAAGGATTTTTGTTTCTGTTCTCTATTTAATTGTATTCCATGAAATCCTTTCCCCAAGTTTTGTGTGTGGGCATCCATAAGCACTGTCTGCTTGAGACTCAAAAGCAGCCCCCAAGTATCCTGGTGTTTCAACCATATAGGTGAAGATCTCATGCTTAGTGGGGAATGCTGCAAAGAAATCATGTTCTTCAATGAACCTTGTTTTCTCTGGAAAACATCCATCAGTGTTTTGCTGAAAAGCAGTAGAACTTAATGAGCTTTCTTTGGTCATTAAGAAAAAAAAAAAAAAAAAAGTGGTTTGTTTTCATAAAGAGGAGTCCTTAAGTTTTTAATTTTAGAAATCAGCCTGTGTTATCTTAGATACCTGTGTGCAATACTGTAGGGATTCAGTCTGGGAGATAGAAGTAATGTAAAAGTTTTTCCCAAACACCCTTACAGCCTCTTCAGAAAAAGGAAAATGTACTTGGTGTTTGTCAGCAGCTAACATCAAGGCGAGCTCTTGTAGACTGCATGAATGTGCACCTTACTGCTCTGTGGCACCAGGTTCCCGATTTGGATCAAGTCCTAAACACAGCTGTGAGAAAGAAAGGGTAACTTGCACTCCTGAATGCCAGAACAGCTGGAGGGAAAGGAGAGAATTCACACTGTACAAGAACTGCAACATTGCTTGAAGCAAGAAATGTCCACAGACCCCAAAAACACTGGCCCCACCTGTTGCTTCTCCTCAAGAAGGTCAGGGTCAGAGCTACAGACGATGTCCTTGATGGCCCTGATTGCGGCAAATGCTACTGGTGTGCTGCTTAGAAAGCAGATGCTTCTTATTAGCTGGGCTTTTTCTGTGTGGGGAGAGGTGTTGTTGTTCAGTTGGGGTTTTTATTTTCCTGATGACTGTCAAGCCATTAAGGATGATGACTTTGTGTTATTCTTAGGTCTATCCTTTTGTGCTACTATCCTGTGCAATAGCAGATCACCTTGGGCAAAGGACCTTGCTGCTTAGTCAATAGAGTCTGTACTTCCACAGCACTGATCAAAAAAACCTTTTCCACTGTAAATTTCACACACATCCTAGGAGACACTAGGTATGTGCAAAAATTTTAACTGTTGAAAATGTACAAATTTTTTAAAGAAACTGGTGTATTCCTGAAAGAAGTAGGTGGTTGCATTAAGTATTTTTCACACTGAAGTCACTTTTCCTATTTTATTAAAGATTTTTTCTTATCTGAAATGTAGGCCAGATGTTTCTTGTTTGTTCGGAAATTGAGCAATAAAATGTTTATTGCTCACACATTTCTTCACTTTCTGTTTACTGGATCATTCCTGGTTAGTTTTTCTATTGTGTCCATTACTTATAATGGTAGAATGTCAGGATTTTCTGTATAGTTGTGTTATCCCACATTTTAAGTTGAAAGTTTACTGCATCACTAATAGTTATAAAATAGAATGACCAGGATGTAGAAGAAGCTAATCTTGGATAGAAATCTTAGCATGTAATTTTAAATTGCCATTTTTCTTGCTGCATTTTTTTTAATCTCCTCACTGATATATGTATGTACACCCACAGAACCAAAACCGAAGCTTACTAATAGGATCACAAGAAACATTTAATCTTATTAAAAACAATTTGATATTCTGGTGCGATCTTCAGTGCTTCTAAATTATCCTCCAGCCTAAAGCCTTTCTCTTCATTCATTACTGTAGTAAAAACGATAAATAGATATCTTCCACAGCTTTTCAAATGTTTTAATCCCCAATACCTTACCTGATGAATGCAATGGAAGTCAAATCAGCTGCAGTCATTCCTGATTTCTTTTTACTTTTCCTGTTTGTATTTTGAAACAATTCTCTGTTTTACCATTATAAACAAGAAACTTTATTTATATGTGTAAATACAAATATAATTTGATTTAATTTAGTGTCATTATCAATAGGAAAATGGTTTGTAAATTTTCCTAAATAAGGCACTATATCATGATTTTTCTCTCACCTACCATCCCCTTAAACAGGACCTT
This sequence comes from Eulacestoma nigropectus, assembly GCA_013397775.1. Classification (NCBI taxonomy): domain Eukaryota; kingdom Metazoa; phylum Chordata; class Aves; order Passeriformes; genus Eulacestoma; species Eulacestoma nigropectus. The sequence continues at coordinate 232,116 of VZTE01004942.1, read as the reverse complement.
TCTTTTATAAAAATAGAATACTTTTCCACCAGATAGGAAAACTGTATATCATTGATAAAATAAATTACTAAAGAAGGCAAGGTAGTATGTTTATGTGAATGATAAAACTATCTAGTGTCAGAACACATTAACAAAAATGCTGTTGCAGGGCTAAAAGTTTGATGCTTCAATCTGTAAAACTGAAGTAGGACTAGGATTCAATTTTTGTGGGTGGTAGTTTATTTCCTGATAATAGGCCTGTTGCAATTTCACACACATTCCTTTGGTGTTCAGTCACTAACTGGTCTTACAGGGAAAAAAATGCACTTGGATAGTGCTTTTGTTTTCATGATGCTGGTTCAGTAAGGAAAAAAAGCAAAGTTGTCCCCACTCTGAACCAGCAAATTCTGGGAGTTCCCAGTGCATCGTGTCACTGTGAAGAGGAAGTAAATAAAGAAAAATGTAGTTTTAGATGAAAGTCCAAGCCCAGATGGGGTGGAGGCACAACACCAGCAAACTAAAAAGTACCACAGTGACAACTTCAATATTAAGTATTTCTGCTTGAGGCTATTTGTTTGGTAGTTTCTATTTATCTAATTATTTATTTATTTTGCAGATAAACCCATCCCACTTCACATGCAAACAGACGAAAGCATTTAAAAGGAAGTACAGTTTTTCTGCTACAGTTAATTTTGAAAAAGAGCTTGTATTTGGCCATAATAAATGTGCTAAAACACTAGAAACAAGTACATTGCTTGGCTTTGAAAGAACTGCAGGCTAACTAGTGACATTATGGAACTCTGCACATGATGCATCCATTCCCTGCCGATTGTGAGCAAAGAAACATGCTGAGAATGAGCTTTTCCTTTTATTTTGTTCATTTAGCAGGTGGATGATTAGATTAATTTGATTTAATGATGCATTACAGCACAAATATTCTTCCTTGCAGTCATGAGCAGCTTCCCTTTATGAAGGGAATATCTTTGTATGGTCTGCTGGACAAAATGGGGAGCAGTGCCTTCCCAAAGCCATCACACACAATTTTCCCAATGCTCAGGGCTTTCAGATCAAAATTCAACAGTACATTTGTGTTTGATCACGTAGGGGTAGAATCTTTCTGGTTGAATAAGTGAAAGCTTTTATGCTTAGATGCATTTGAGCAAAAGCCTCTGTGCTTTCACTAAGAGATTACATTGTGTGCAGAAGCTCTCGTCTGTCCATAGGGTGTGAATGGGAAATGTCAGTTCAAGGCAGCAAGGGCCTAATGCATCAGTTATTTAACATTTGGCTAAGGCTTTTTAAATGACCGAAAATACCAGTAATGTAGCAGCATGGCAATGTGTTAATTGGTTCCAAGGTGTTGATCATTCTCATCCAGCGTGGAAAAGCAACTGAATAGCCCCACTAAAACTGATTACATTTCAGCACTTCTTCTGCTGTTCACAGTTATTTTAAATAAAAGTTGTAGTTCAATTTATTTTTATAAAACTACTTACGATGATCATTTCCAGACCTGATGTCTGAACCATCTTAATTTGAATTATTTCTAGAAAGTTCTAGTTAAATGGTTCAGACATAAATATCTGTAAGTAAAGAAGTTGTAAAATAATTTATTCCAAGAAAATGTTCTCTTAAGTAAAAAAGCCATTAGGGAAAGTTATGGCTGTTCTGCTTGTCTTCCAGTGTTGGTTTAGGGATTTTTTTTTTGAAAAAAGATCATGAAATTTAAAGCACTATGGAGAACATTGAAGTACTCATCAGAAAGAAGATTGTGTTTAGTAGAATTGTGTTAATTATTTCTGAAGATTTTTTTTTTTTTTTTTAGTTCGTGTACACAATTAAGGATTTACTGGATCCTACTGGTGATGTTGGGACATATTCTATGATTCTGTGAATGAATGAGAGGAGGAAGAGGTGGGAAGACACACCTGCGTGATCTCTCCTGCACAAAGTGCAGCCAGTGGGCCTCTAATGTTTCTGGTCCTTTTCATGCCTGTATCAGTTCTGCCTTTGCTGTGACTACTCCATCTCAGGTTTGAGAGGAAAACTTTCCTCATAAAGCCTGCTTTGCATATCTCTGAAACAAATCTGAGCTACCCATGTGAAAAGAAGATGATTTTTTCATATTGCTTCTCTCTGAGATTATTCCAGCCCAATCTGACAAATTTTTTCTAAGTAGCCGTAACTTTTCAGAATAAACAGTCCTGGAATGGACTCATGGTCTTTAGATTCTGTACATGAACAAGCCTAAGGATTGTCTGTTATTAAACGAACAATTCAGCATTGCCTTTCCAAAACTCAATTTGATCTAACCGAGCTTTAAACTTTAAAAAATATTCACTGGACAGAGAAGATAGATAAGCAGGTAGTTCTCATTCTGCATGTGTCTGTGTCAAATTCCAAAGTTATAAACCCTCTAAACAGGCTGTATAGAAGAAAAAGTGGTGAAAACTCTGAGTAATTGGTAAGATTAAGCTGAGAATCTGCAACTTTAGGAAAGGCTTCGACCCTGTCCCATCTGTATGGAGAAAATACTGCTTGTAAAATGTATCTGTCAAGAAACAAAAAGGTAAAAAAAGGAGCAAAGTATTTTTTCCCTTATATTTTAGTGACATAATACTTTAATATTTCATTTATTATTTGTTCGTATATACATGTGTTTGCTCAGTAAGTCAGTCAGTCGTTAAATTGGTCCTTGTAATCTTTTGTTAGTAAAGCAACCAGTAATTTCTGATAGCAGTGAAAAACAAAGAGATTGTGATTAAGAACCTTCATATCCTTGAACTGAACCAAAATTTGGTGCTGAGTCTCTGGGTCCAGATCTTGAACTCCCTGTTGTAGCAGTTAGCTAGTCAGCTGTAAAACAGCTAACCAGAGAACAGAAATTATTGCTATAATGGCAGTGTTCATGAAACTGGAAGATACACTGACACTGGCAGAGCCCCAGCTTTCAGATTGATCATTATATTGCTCTATTTTAATGAACAGTTATCTTACAGTAAATGTGCTGATTATATACATGTTAACATGTATATTTACTTGCTTTGCTTTTGAATAAAATCCCTTCAAAGTGTGCAGAGCTAGTTTATTCAATTACCTTTCAGTATCACATATGAACTCAAAGGCCATGGGTGACCTCAGATCACAGCTTTAGGAGTTGCTTTCCTATGCTTCTAGATAAATCTCCAGGTCCTTCACAGGGGCTGTGAAACTCATTTATATAAAAACTGAATGTTTTCTGTAGAATGTATCCTTCACAGGACAAAATGTAAATGTTACACACTGGTATTTCTGAGACTTAACAGACTTAATAGGAGGTTATGTTCTCTAGTTCTCTCTGGCATTAATTTAAGCAACATTTTAAACCTTCCTTTGAGTGACAAAACCATAGGAAAATGATGTAGGGTTGGCTTGACTTGTTTGTTGGGTTTTTTCTAGCTCGTCTTCTAAAAAAAAAAAATAATAATGTATTATGCGTGCAACTGTTGGACCAGAGACCAAGATCTGCCTGCCTGTGTTCATTCAGTTTGCTGTCAGTCCTGCTTAATCCTGTTTTCTTTATTTTAATCTCTGTTCAGGTGAGAAAGTCTTAGTGTGACCTGTAACACAATGTTCACCCTTATGTCTCTACTATGGAAGTAAATATTGCAAGAATAGCAAATAAATTAACTTGGGGCAAAGAGAAAAAGAGAAACATTTCCAAGAAGTGCTGGAGTGTCCAGAGAGTGTATATTATGCTTTCACTGTCTTCTTTCCTTTGGCTGCTTAGAACAATTATTATTTTGCATCCATTTGGTTGGAACAGTCGTATGGAAAGAGATGAGCTATGATAGCTGGAGCTGTCGTAAGTCCTGCTGAGCTGGATATTTAACTCTTGGGCCAGTGGATTATATTTGCTAGCAGCTGTACTGTGGGAAGTTAGAGCTGCCTTCACCTCCCCTTTCCAAGCTAATAAAGTCGAGTATAGGGGGAAAATCTATACAGATTTTGAAGTAATTTAAGAGGTACTTATCACATCTGCATAGGCTAAGCATATCAGACAGATGATTTCACAGAGATTCTGTCCTCAGAGATTTTCAGTCAAAGAAAGAATAGTGCCCTTCTAAACTAACACAGAAAATGACTCCATGATAGTATCATATTATTAGGTGAAACACAGAGACCGAGTCTTAAGATTATGAGTACTTTAATGAAATGAAAAAACCAGTGTCATGAAAGGACAAAACAATGTTACTTTCTGGTTGATGGACCCTTTTGTAGTTCTTCCTTCTAAACCATATCCTTTTGACGTTTCAAATTAAAACACTAGGTGCTTTACTTTCAGATACCTTGTTTCAATCCCTTCTTGCTTCTGGGGAAGCTGCTTTTGTGTAATCTATAAGTCTTCTGAGTGATATATTTTAATTTTGATATGTCATGACTCTTTCTTTCATAATGAAATGTGAGAAGATTCCTGTATATTTGCTTCTGGAATCTTTGCCTAGATTCATATATCCACAACAACTTCTTTTTTTTTTTTTTTAATTAAAAATATATACTTGTAATTACTTGTAACGTAGAATTAGTTGTAATGTAGAATTGAATAATTCTACATTACTTGTAATGTAGAATTGAATAATTGTAAATAAAAAATATTAAGGTGGTTCCTTTCAGTGCTTTGATAATCTTTGCGACCTGAGACGTGTTTAATGTGTGGATCTTCAAAGCTGTGTTAGGTTTAACCTCATTTTATTCATGGTGAGAGTTGAAGTTAATGTCCTGTAGTTGGCTGTGTGAGGAAGGTACCGAGGAATGGATCTGATTTTCAGAGCACCTTCAGCCTGAATGTATTCCAGGGAGCTTCCTATGCATCTTCTCTAGATCCTAGATTTTGAGTTCTGATCCTACTTCATACTATTTAAAGGGCCGCACAAAACTGGCTGATGTCAGTGGTGGGGATGGGTTAGTGCTGATACCTTCCCTTCCCTTGCCCCTGACACCAGCATTTTCCACTCTTTCCTTTTACCCTGATCAGTGGATAAACTCTTTAGCTTTCATTTTTGCTTGGCCTAAACAAGCATGCCAGTCTGCTGGTCTCCTCTCTGTGATTCCAGTCTTCCCTGAGCAGTCCCATAAATCTTCTTTGCCTCTGCTCCAATTTCTGAGCTTGAGTGGTCTGAGCTGAACATGTGTGACCTGACCAGTGCTCTGCATCACAGCCTCCCTATTTCTTTGGGAATTCCCTCCAGTGGATCATAGCTGACTTTTCCTTTCTACACTAGTAGTTCTGAATCATTCCAAAATATACTACTATAATGTCTGGTCCTGCTTCAACTCAGCCCTTTTCAAGTCATTTTATAGCATGCAAAATTTGTCATTTAAAGGAAAAGACTTTGGGAGGATTGGATTTCATCCGTTACTAAAAATTCAGTTCATTTACACCACTTACTACTGTGATTCCATTTTTTTTTTAGAGATATGTCTACTTCTGGTGTGTCCCAGAGAGTAAATTTTTACTAGGTCATGACTACTTTTTGTGCCAGAACAGCTATTTATAGGTGACACTACTCATTATAGTCTTCGGTATCCCTGCTCAGCTTCTATATTACGCTGTTTTGTAGCAACAGGATAAAATTGTCCATGGAAAAAGGCTGATAGAGTGTCTTTGTACTTCATGAGGACAGAAACAGAAATGAATTCTTGCAACCTCCTGGGGTCTGACCTATACCTGGTAAGGAGGAAGGTGAAGGAATTTCTTGGCATCCTGTTTCAATGTTGTGTGCCACAGGACTACTCACTCCAGCAGTACCAAACCCCTCTTCTGACTGTCACCATGATATATGTTTAATCAATAACAATTTTATACACAACTGATAGGATTTTGCTATATCAAATATCTTCCTGGGAACCAGCTGCCTGTGATAAGGATATTTTTTATGAAGTCTAGGCCAGGCTTGTATGGCATATACTATTCAAAGTGAAGAGCTTTCTATCTAAAATTTGAAATGTGTGTGTATTTCAGCTAAAATTATAAACAAGCAAACAAAAAACCTTTAGTCTCTAAGTGACTTAAATGTGATGACCCATTCCCTGAATTATGAATATGATCATACAAATGTGTTGTGTGTAAAAGTGCCCAGAAGTGAATGAGGTGCATCTGTAGTTTACGACAGCCTAAAAGCAGAGCTTTAGACCACCTGTGCATTAAATAACATGTGAGCAACTCAGCCTAGATTGCAAAAAGTAGTACAAGCCTAGTCCGAGATCTCAAAATATACAAAAAGATATTATTTTGTCTGAAAGTGTGGTTTATTAGTTTTGAAACTCTTAGTTTAAGAGAGAATCTTATTTCCCTTGGATCAAATTCATCTCTGTTCTCTGAATAAGAAACAAGAATAAGGTCTCTGAAACAATTGCTGTTGTGGCAGCCACAAATTACACTGTGGTGCTGCTAATTCCTTGTGGAGCACAATGCATTTACAGCCTCCGTTTTTTTATTGATTTTTTCTGTTAGTCTGCACTCAGCACTACAATAGAGATACAGAATTTCCAATGTAATTTCTAGCAAAATTATTATTATTATTGCTGTTGTTGTTATCGTTATTATTATTACTATGTTGCCTTTGAAGATGCAATATTGCCAGAAGATATTTAAATAATTTTGGTATTAATCTATGGGTAATAATCTGTTTTCTTCAGTTAGTTTTTTTTGTGAGGTTTAAAACGTCTGTCTGTGGCCAAGAAAATCACAGTGTTCTTTCTGCCTTTATCCTGAGTGACTTTGGTTTAAACACACTTTAAACTATTACCTTATGTGCCCCTCTACCATCATAGGTTTTTTGGAAGCAATGTGGTTCCTGGCCACAGAGTTACATAATAAAATAAAAAAAGAAATTTCAGATTACAGTGGAAAAGTCCAAGTAATTCAGTTTATAGACAGTCATCAAATGACCTTCCTACTCAAGCCCTCAGGTTTTCATGAGCCAGTATTTAGACCAAAAAGCCCCCCTCTATATGTAGTTATGTTTATGCAGATGAACTAGGTTCCTTCCTACCCAGTTGTCTTAGGCTACAGTGTAAGACGTAACCTAAAGTATGTATTCTATCACCATCTGTTAAAACCAGGTGAGGCAGTGTTCTTTGTTTCTTTCATGACACATCCCTGATAACTCCCTCCAGGGAATATCTTCTGCTAATGGGCCATCCAGCCTCACTGCATGACTCATAAAATTAAATCACCCCATTGTGAGATGCTCCACCCAGGGGGAGGAACCAAGAATTCCTACCTGGATATAATCTGGGGTTTGGAACACCACAGGCAGCCCTTACCTGCTGGGTTCCCAGAGGACAAGAACTACATAACTACCACCGGACCTTCAGAGGAAGACCAGAACCTTCTACAGGATCACTGCTTCAACAGAACCACATCTATCACCTCAAGAGGACTCCAGCCACCATTTATTTAGACTGCTACCACCACCCTGCCCGGCAGGGTGTCAGGTCGTATCCTGACTCTGTCAGTGTTTTTCTACTATTGCATTTATTTTTAATTTTCCTATTAAATTGTAGTTCTGATTTCGAGTCTCTCACTGGTTTGCTTTCAAACTAGTACACCAATTTTTACATGCTGGTTGTATTTCGACATGCAAGTGCTCTTCCTTTTTCCTTTTGGTTTTTACATAAATTGCAAGAGTATTGAATCATGAAAATGACACAAGGAGCAAAGTCCAGTAACAAAAGTTTAAGTCCTCAGTCCATCTCAGTCTTTGATAATGTATTCACAGTGCTTTGACCATTTTGTTGTTGTTGTTAAATTAGCTATCTTAAGAACCTTTTTCTTAGTTTTCCTATCCTTAGTTTTTCTTAAGAGTCTGCCACACTACAAAAAGCATTTCACTGCTTAATTTCTGTTTCACTCCTCTGTCTCACCCAGTAGTTTGTACACCCTTTCAAGTTCTGCAAAGTACTGCCACTTTCCCACATGCACAAATTGGGTAATTACACAGGGGGAGGGAAACACTCTTTTTGAAGGACTGACATTTTACTTAGAATTTACATTATATAATAAATTTATTGTAAATATCTAGCCTTTGGTTTCTGATCTTTTATATCACCTCCTCACTTTCTATACTGCATGACACAGATCCCTCTAAATAATTATTTTCCACATTTATCTGTCTGTGGTCTATTATTGTCTGTTTTTGAAAGATAGACTACTATCTTACTCTAGAATCCTTCCTCTTCAAGGAGGCTTCTTTTTAACTGAGACACTTACCCCTCAATTTCTTTCCCATCTCTTTGTGCTACTTCTTCTGCTGCACTTTTTTTTCTTCCCCTTTCTTCCTATCTGTTTTTCACTCCTATGCTAGCAGAGGAAGGATGTCACTTGTCAGTCCCACTCTACCATGCAGGAGCCACATCCTCTACCTGATTTGCATTCCCTTGGCATGTCTGTCTTTTCCTTCTTCCTTCAGTGTTGCATTTCTTCTAGACCAAGACTAACAGTCCCAGTCTCCCTCTTAGGACCTTTTGTTCCCTTCTCACTTTCTCTCCCTTATGTAGTATCCTTCTAAGCTGTTCCCAGCTCCTGAGCTGCACATAAATCCGTTTCCTATACTGCAATTTGAAACGTCTTCTAGCTTGACATCTTACCTGAACTTTATTGCTGATAACAAACTATCTCTTCTAGATCATTAGTGAACACATGAAATGTTACAGAGACGAATTACATCACATGCACTCAGCAAGAAAGGTGCTTTGGGAGGGTTTTACATTTCATTACATGCTTCTCTGCTGTTGAAGATCTGGAAGAAAGAAAATTAAATACAATTTTACAACATGGCAGTAAGTTGAAGTAGGCAGCATTAAAAGCTTAAATTTTGAAGAGTCTGACAGCGATTCTACTTCCATCTTGTTTCCAAAACTATTAGGAAGTGTCCTCTATGTAAAAATTTTTTGAGCGTGGACAAATAAAGGTGTGCACAAAACACCATGCAAAAGTCTGCAGCGCAGTGAGTTAATGACAAGACAGAACAGAGGAGAAGTTAATGTGCTCACAAATTAATTTTGAGTGCCTTTTTGCTAACGGATTATGTCAGTAATACAATTTTGTAAAGAGGTGAGCAAGTATTGGAGAACATGAAAAAATGAGTCTGTGCTTGGCAGGATGTTCAGTTATCAAGGTCAGTATAGCTTCAAGATGGCCTTTTTAAATCAGTGAGCGTGGGAAGTAAGAGAGTTTTTTATGATTGGATTTGCTTTCCCAGAATTATCTGTAGTAATGTCTCTCCCCTGCTCACCTCTCTCTGTATCCCTTTGCAATTTTTTTTCTCCTTTTTCACTTCTTGTGCACTTCTCTGCTACTGCTACATTATGCTTGCTAATGACCTTTTCTTCATCTCTAGCCCTCTTTCTGTCCTATCCCATCAGCCTTCCACTACCTCAATTCATCTTCCTTTGCCCGGGTATTATTTCTCATTTATTTCTCTCCTCTTCTAATTTGGTTCTGTTACTATGAAGAGTCAGAACACAAGTGAGTGGAATAGAAGTGACATTGCTGTTCTTCCTCTTCACAATTATTTTTTCCTTCCTTCTCACTCTCCCACCTACCTGTACTTTTAAAACAGCTTTATCTTTCTCAATTGAAGCTATTAAAAATACAGTTTTGCACACTTAGCCTCAAACGTACGTGATGTCTGTATGTTATTCCATCTTTATTGTTCACACAGAGAAAACTGTAGGATTTGCAGGAAGGGCAGGGTGACAAGCCTTTGTAATACTCCCAAATTGGTTGATTCAGTTCCTCTAAAAGGGAGCTGGAATGATTTCATGCTGTTCCTGAAAGAAAACAATGCTGAAATTCACAGTTGTTTGAAGGAGATAGCAAAACTAATTCAGATCTGGGCTGCCTCATCAGTAAACCTGAGTGGCTACAAGAGGGAAGTGGAAATAATTCTGTTGTGGCAAGCAAAAGGTGCTATTTCAGGAGAGGTCAGAGCCTTCAGGACCATGTGGCAGGTATAAATGCACATAAATGAGATAAGGCACAGATGCCCCAAATCTCTCCCAGCTGAGGTTTACTCTGTGAGCCTGCCAGGAGCCCAGCTGGAAGATCATAATGTATACAGTAAAATAAAACAGATTGCTCTTGGCTTTATAATTTTTCATCTCTGTTTCAGACATGGGAAGCATGACAGGGACATAGCTTTGATCCTTCCTTTGCCAGTATAAACCCAGAGTTTAACAGTTTTACCCAAAGAAATGTGGGAAAGGAAAAATGTACAAACTTGTCCTAGCTTACAATGTAAGATGTGCCCAAAAGTATGTATTCTAACACCATCTTCATAAGCTGCTAAAAACCAGTGGGGCAGTGTTCCCCGCCTCCTTCATGACTCATCCCTGATAAACTCCAAGGATCTCTTCTGTTAATGGCCCAGGTGTTGAAACCAGGTGGGGCAGTGTTCCTTATCTCTCCCATGACCCATCCTCTCTCCAGGGGGATATCTTCTGTTAATGGGCCATCTAGTCTCACCACATGACTGATAAAATTACATCATCCCATTGTGAGATGCTCCTCCTAGAGGGAGGAATTAAGCATTCCATCCTGGATATAATCTGAGATTTCGAACACCCTGAGAAGCCTTTTTCCACTGGATTCCCAGAGGAAGACCAGATCCTTCTACACCACCACTGGACCTTCAGAAGAAGACCAGACCCTTCTACAGGATCGCTGCTTCAACAGAGCCATCACTCCAGGAGACTGCAGGCACTGTTTAACAGGACTGTTACCACCACCCTGCCCAGCAGGGTGTCAGGTCATATCCTGACTCTGTCAGTGTTTTTGTAGTATTGCATTTATTTTATTTTTCCTATTAAATTGTATTTCTGACTTGGAGTCTCTCACTGGTTTGCTTTCAAACTAGTACAAAACTATATTTGAAAAAATGTTGGCTGTATCATCTAGTACACAATGAAAGATACTCTGATAACACAGTCTATAAAAAATTACCGGGAAACCCACAAAACCCCGCAATGGTTCATATGCTCTAGAGGAGCGGAGCATGTATGTATGACATTAGATCTCCTGATTTTGATTTGAGAAATCCTCTGTGAGTGGACAAGATGAAGGAACCTGGATACAAGGCAATTTCTTGAAGTTGATCTATATATTCAATCACATAAGTGCCATGATGAACTTGGAGTAACTAAGTTATATTTTTATCAGTTTTGGTCTTCTGTACTGCAGGTCTTACATTTTCTACAAAGCTCTGGGAAGGGTTTTATAGATAGATACAGGAATTCGTTGAAAGATAACCATGTGGACCTTTCTCAACTAAAAATCTAGTGTGTAGTTGCCCGTGGTTCAGAAAGTTAGTTTGGAAAATTTTATTCTATTTTAGTTAAGTTTTGACTGCTTCTTTTAGTCAGGAGACGCCAGAGTAACAAAAGGGAATCTGAACGACTTAGAACCACACCTTCTTCAGCTGTCAGCCAAACTTTTCAGTTCCAGAATGTTTTCAGTGTTTCAGAATAACTCCTAATAACAAGGAGCTATTTAGTCATGAAATGGAGGATTAAGATTTGGGTGGCTAGAAACAATTTGGGTGGCCAGAAACTAAGAACCAGTTTGAGGTGCTCAAAAAGAACTTTGCATTCCCCTCCCTATATGGTTCTCTCTGTGAAACATTTGGTATATTTCTCCCTCACAATGTTCTTTGGTGCTTGCAATGGTATTAAAAGTCATAGCCTTGGCAATGACACTTGAATGTGGTGTCCCTTGTTGAATTAAATCTTATTTCATATCAGAAACAGCACTGTGGGAGTGCTTCTTTCTGGGAGAGGAAATTATTTGCTCTTTGACCTTTCATCTGACATCAACACTGATGTGGCATCCTAATTGTGCAGCCTCACTGCCTGTCAGCTCTTATTTTTCTATACAATAATGTAACAATTATACTGTAAAAACCGATGACACAGTATCCTTAGTAGTACATAATTATCCCTTCTTTTTTTCTATATTCTAAAAGTCACCATTTTCATGAGATCTAAAGTCTGCAAGTTTCGTGATAATTAATCACTAAAAAACTGGATTATTTCATGTGTGTCTACAAATGTTCTTCAGAAATGGTTAATTTCTCTAGGATGTATAAAAAGTTTCTCATAGAATTATAGAAGATTACAGAAGATTTTTTTTCATACACATGTTGAAAAAAATAGATAGGAAAAATTCTCCCAAGTGCTGTAAATTAAAGCTGTAATTTCTCTGAAATTTAGTTCAGCAGTTACTTATTGCAATAGCCATTTAGAAAGTAATTTACATAAATGTCATCTCTGCCGGTGTTGATTATATAAAGATGTTACTGATAGCTTCAAAATGTACCTGATTACTTGGGGATGGCAGTTTTCATCACGTTATGTTTGTGGATCTGAGAAGCCAAGTCTGCTGGCAACTCTTTACAGCCAGCATACGCATTCAGTTATTTGTCATCCAAAAGGAGTTACACCATTATTTATATGGAGATAAAGGACATTTCAGTTGGTTTTTGATGTCGGAGTTGCTTTTCCTTTATTTCAGAATTTCTGCTGGTAAAGTAAAAGTTTTTTGTTAAATAGAGGTATTGTATTTTGCATTTGATGCAACGATCATCCTGTTTGCATCCACATGGAAAGAGACAGTGTTTTTTAGGTGTAGCTATAAGGTCAAATTCTCATCCTGACTATAATCATAGAAATGCTCCAGTCCATCCTCCAGGAGGAACTCCAGTTTTGCTTTTGATTCACTACTGACAGTGAATAAAGAGGAAATATAGAAGTGCTCAATGTATAACTTCCTATTTTATTCATTAAATTATTGAAGGATTTAGTTTTCATAGGGGTGCTACATCAATTTGTGCCTCTTTACCAAGAGCAGCATGGTGAACGCAGATGCTGCTGCCAGGAAAAGCCAGCAAACTCAAGACTGTGGTACACATCAGACTGGAGTGTATGATATGTCTCTTGTAATTAATCTTTTTTGTTGTTTTTGTTTTATTTGGAAAATTGTTAAGATTTTGATCTTTTTTTAATAAATCATAGGAGGAAGACACCACTTCTATTTCTGGTTTTGGCCTGACCTGGACTCCAATGTGGTAGAGAAATCAAATCCGCTTTTGCTCTGACCATATATGCCACTTAATCTCAAGCAATTTCATAGCTATTGCATTTCAATTTCATACCCATGAGCTGGATTCAATAGACTAAACATAACCCTATATCATATCTTTCTTTTCATGTATGCATGCAAACTTTTCTTGAAACTTGTATCTTTGCAAGAATAATTCAATTATCTTGGTGTAATTAATTTTCTTAACATTTATTCTTCGAAGGCAACTTTTTCATGAGGACAAATATTGCTGGTACCCTTATTATCTTAGGAAAATGTGACTTTTTACCACAAGAGAGCAGCCATTCTGCCAGATTCATGTCTGTATTTTTCCCTATGCAGATAAAACTGGATGCTGTTCAGAGAAAACATGAATTTTTGTTTGATTTGGTTTCACAGATATTTCTGACTATTTCTGAATACAGTAGAGCTCATGTTTGACTATTGGACAACCTAACTTTGTTGACCCAGTTTGCTTTCAAATTATATAGGTGAAAAGAACTGCATCTCGTTAGAAAAATCAATATTGTTTTCCTTATTTATTCTGCAAATTTCACTTTGGAAGTTTTTAGCTATAAGTGATGAAAAGTTAGTGAAGGAAAGTAGTGAATTATTGAATAATTTATTTTCATGCTATTCTTAAAGGAAAGTTTGAGGGTTTTTTCTGTCGTATATTCATCCTCTGTAGCATGTTCTTTGAAGTCCAGTTCCTCTCTGGACTTGAGCAAACTGTCATTGATATTGCTTAGCATTATCCACTGCACTCTGTTCACTGACAAAATCGCTGACTCTTAGGCATGGAGTATTGTTTGGGTTTGTACTTTCATATATAACACAATTCTGTAACTGGCATTAAGTGAAGAATTCAGGCACTCTACTTGCAAGAGTAACTGCAACTGTGAAAACAGACACACTCACAAAATATTGGCTACAGGAAGTTTCAATTTTTTTCACTTTTATGGAGATTAATGGTGTGATTTCTGTGCCTGGAAGCTGTATGAAAAGGAAATGTAGGAAGTGACTTCCTTAAAGCATTAAAAGTGCTTTCTGGAGAAAATTGGAAAGCAGTATCTTTGCAGATTTGGTTTAAAACCTACATGTAGCAGGTCTGCAAAATTTTATACAGAAGAGAAGGTATGGGATAAATCTAGTTTATTATGAGGCAAGGAGCAGAAAAGATTATGCACCCCTGAGGAAAGGTTCTTTTCAGTTTTATAAATGCAGCATAAGTTATTTGCTGCAAAATGCCAAGCTATTCTGGAAGTACACTGATCATGTCTATTTTGAGAGTGCAGGGTGCTTTCACATTTTGTAGTTTGGAAGGAATCAAATAACTATGAAATGGCTATTTTGTAGGTCCTGATAAATTGTGAGAATGCAAAAAAATCCTGTTCTCCCCCCACACATGGTACAAATATAAATGTATGTAAACCATGAAGAATGCATTCTATCCTGTCAGAAACTCCTTCTGGGGAGATTTTAAGACCCAGAGATTTTGGGTTCTAAAATGTCTGATACACCAGGAGTAGTAAAGTATATATGGAAGGCAACAGAGATCAGGTTAGGTAAGAGAGGAATGGCAGTCCAACGCAACAATCTGAAAGCAATTAGAGGTGTGGTGTTGGACCAGCTCTAGACTGCAAACTGGGGATGTTTTCGCCATGTCCACAGAGGGACGGCCGTCCCCTGATGCCACATAATTTAGGGTCTTTGCCCTTTCTGTGTTAAGGAGGGTTATTAAGTTTCTCTTAGAGAGGGCATGACATTTCCATGGGGTTTTTTCAGCATTTTGTTCTCCTGGGAGCAAATCAATCCAATCTTCGGTGGTTGCTATTGAGAGCAATGTGGATGGAGGGCTTGCAGCCTTGTGGTGCTGCCCAGCATGCTATTCTTTCTGTGCTCCCAAACACCTCTTGGCTTTCTTCTTAGGACCCCATTACACTCTTGTAAAGTCTCCAAATTCAGTTTATTCAGTTGAACATATTGTCCTGCTTTGGAATACCTGGTACTTAATATGTTTAAGCCTGTCCAGCTCCTCCACTGTGCCCTTAGAACAGCCTTTTCAGTTGCTTAATAATTTTCTTTCTCTTCTACTTTATCCTCTAATTGTCAACGTTTATCAAAATCCAAAGAGCTCATAACAGTTTTATTTGTGGCTGGAAATTGGATTCATTTTTCACCACTAAAATAAAAAGATAGAAATGTCAACTTGGAATGAACTGGTTCACTAAAGGAAAATATTATTATTAATAAATGCTAATATAATTTACTCTTATGATTACTGCATTTAAAGAAAGCTAAGCTGTTGCTTGCTTCCTAAATTACTACATTTCAACTTTTCAACATGTTATTTAAAAATATGAAATAGTCACCTTGTTATGCACCATCTTCCAGGATTTGAAAGCAACTTATACATATAAATGGATTCAGCCTTATTAGTGCCTCTAAATGATGAAAAAAATGACATTTATTAAGTAAATGCATATAGTGCAGATCCTGTCTGCTTGGATTTAAAGTCTTGATTTATATTTCAAAACACTTTGGAGGATTAATCATCTCAAACTAGTCTAGGTTGATTATGTGGGCTCCTTCCACCCTCAGCAGAAAGAGGGAGAGACATCCTCCAGAGGCCTGTCACACTACTTTTAAATACCCATTTGTAGGAACAACTCTAGAGCCCTTTAGAGGTACATCTCACTTTCCAGGAGGGATAGACTATTGGGTGAAATGAGGTACTTAACTTTTTGACAGTATAGACCTACTGAAGATAGGCGAGATTGATCTCTTCTCCTGAGAGTCTATTCATTAGTTTCGTTTTAATACCCTGTAAGAGAACTCCTACTCTGTGCCACTGGAATACTTTAGATAAGTGGTGAATGGACTGCATGGCATTACAAATTGGATTCACCTAATTGTTAGAACTGGTAAAATTAAGCTTAAGCTTAAACTAATGAACTGATAAGACAAAAATCTCTTTTTGTCTCTCTTGCCTTTAAGATGCTGAAGATTCTTTCTTGGTCACTCTCCTTGCTATTAATTGACTCAGAAATTGTTATCCTCCATAAAAATCTTCCTCTACTTTTTTATATGAATGTAAAAAGATTATTGTAAAGGAAAAATATTGAAAGCTTGTGTTGGTTCATCCTTCCATTTAAATATTAATTAAAAGATTTTTTAAATGGCTATTTGTCTGATATATAGTAATTGGAAAGCCAGAAATCAGATGGTGGGACTGCTCTCCAGTAGCAATGGTAATTATTACTTGCATGCTGTCACAAAATTCAGTACCTTGGAGTCTGCCTTCTTGGAGAAGGCTCAGTTATGATATGAGCTGATTATTTCTGTGACAAGTCATATGAAGAACAGTGCACACCTTACTCCCAGGTCACCAATTCAAATTGCTTTCTGTTCTACCCAGTTTCATAGTTTGTACCGTCCTCTGAACTGAGTGAAACTGCTTTAACTAACAGTAACTCTTTTCATTGGCTCCACTACCATAATTCAATCTGCAGCAGTTAACAAATAATCTCCTAATCCCCAGTCTGTATCATCAGCAGTTAGTTTTCCTTCAGCTGATTAAAGGGATGTTGATTTTATTTCCTTTCTTAGTCTTTGAACTAATGGTAGCTTTTACTTTCCTTGGTTTTTTTGTCTTTGTTTTTGCTATTTCTCTTTTGCCTGTCGAGAACTGGGTTTATGTGCTTTTGCAGTAACATAGACATTCAAGTGTCTTCTGTAAGATTTTAAGGAAATTAAAGTGAAACCTACAACTGCTGACTTATGGGCCATTTAGAGCACAGAACCAGCATATGAGGAAGATCTCAAACATATTAAAAAATAATGTCCCATACTGTATGAGCATGCAGAAGCTTTACCAGGGACAAAAGGCACATGAATGAAGAGACTGTGGTTGCCCTTGGGACCACTTGAATAACCTTTTCAGCGCACCTGAGCCCATGGTTGTCTCAAGATGTGCCCTGGTCCTTGGGGAACAGACAAATCAGTGCCTTAATGGGAGTACAGAACAAAGGAAATCCCATTGCCAATACAGAAATTATTTTCTACATAGGATGAATGAGAGAAAAATGGAGACTTACAGGGTCCATTGCAGTGTTTGGTGGTTTTTTTTTTTTTTTCTTTTTAGAGACTCTTTTAAGGTTTTGAAATGGGGCTTTCATTCAAAGAATTACTTTGGAGGGAGTCAGGGGAAGAGAAAGGACTGGAAGGGCTGTCCGTGGAAACAGTGTCCCCTTTAGCCATAAAAAGAAAAGAAAGGCCACTCTCATATTGTGTTACACATAAAGAAATAGTCCTGCAAAACACAAAAATTCCTTCTGCAATAAACAAGGATTTCCTTAAACGTTCTGTGGGTTGCGAAAGAAACAATTTTGTCAGTTTTTTCTTTCTTACTAAGATTTTCTTTATCTCACTCTCCCCACAATGAAAAGACAGAGTTGATTTTAGAGGGAAGATTTTAGAATTGACTGCAAGTGTCTTGGAAACTCTGACTTTTTCACTCTTTTCAAACTACATGGTTTAATTTAAGATCCTGTCAAAGTAATAGCTAGTCAGTCTGTATAGCTTGTATCCTTTTGTTCTTTGACATTTTGAGAAAAAAAACTTCACTCTAGAATATTTGATTTTTGTTTTGTCAGAAATGAGAGAAATCCTTCATATATGTTGTGATTGCTCTTCGCTATCTGGAATAAATGCAAAGATTGTCATGAAGTAATGCAATTATTTACTTTAGCATTATTTTTTTAACATTACATGGCTATAAATACTGAGCAATAGCAATGGAGATATTCTGAAAATTAAATTCTGTGGGAGAGAAAAGACCCCACACACGGTACTAAGTCCTCCTCTAGGACCCCCAGCATAAGATGGGTGTGGACTTCTTTGAGTGAAGCCAGAGGAGGCCATGCAGATGCTCAGAGAGCTGGAGCACCTTGCCTATGGAAACATCCTGAGAGAGTTGGGGTTGCTCAGCCTGGAGAAGAGAAGGTTCCAGGAACACCTTATAGCAGCATTCCAGGACCTAAAGGGGGCTGCAGGAGAGGTGGAAAAGCACTTTTTACAAGGACATAGAGTGATAGGACAAGGGGGAATGGGTTTAAACTGAAAGAAGGAAGATTTAGATTAGATGTTAGGGAGAAATTCTTTACTAAGAAGGCAGTGAGACACTGGAACAGGTTTCCCAGAGATGTTTTGGATGCCCCATCCCTGGTAGTGTTCAAGGCCAGGTTGGATAGAGTTTAAGCAACCAGGTCTAACAGAAGGTGTCCTTGTCATGGCAGGGAGGGTGGAACCAGATGATATTTTAAAGTTCCTTTCAACTAAAGCCATTCTATGATTCTGTAAAATTGAATCTGATATTTGTAATACAGAAAAATTATCCAAAGCATCAATGTCAGAGATTGTACTTTTTGTGTCTTGACCTTAACTATCGCTTCCCTATTACAACTAAGGACAGAAAACCAGGAAACATCTGAAAATATTTTAGAACTGAGTCAACAAAAGAAAGCATCTTAACTATTTTGGAGCTCTATCTGTCTGTTTCTACTCTGCTCTTGGTATTGCAACTGGAATATTGGGAACTGGGAAGTGACCTGCCTGTGGCTTTTATAAAGTACATTGTTCTTGTTCTCGCTGGCTAGCTGGATTTTTTTTTTATTTTTTTTTTTTAAGGATAAGTAGCAAGCACAATTTTTCAAATGGAGAGAAGGAAAACAGCCTACCCACTGTGAGTGTAGCTGTTCTCACTGCATCTCCAGTGAGACCCAGTTTCTGAAATGTAGGCTGTTGTGCCAGGGCAGATGTGAAATCTGGGAAAATTTCCAGAGAAATCATTGTAAGATGAGGTTCTCAGCATTAGCTGCTGTGTTTACCCTTTTTTCTCTCTTGAACTATCACTGGCAACACTGAAAACACTGAGTGATGGACTGAGAGCATAAACAACTCGCAAAAGAGCTCTGAGGTAAACACTGTTTTCCAGTACACTTTTACCCTTCCTTGGAAATCTGTAGCCATTTTTAAAGAATAAGAGAGCTCTTCCACTGCTATGGCACAATTTTACTCTGGGCAAACAGGCCATATGCTAGAAAACTGAAAGTTTAGGCTTTTCCTGTGACGTCTGAGAGGTAATGCAGTGGAAGTAATTGCGTGATTGCTGATGGTACTCATGGTATTTCCCTGCCTGGCTGGTAGTGCTAATCTATTTTACATATTGTGCTTCTGGGAAAAACATCGTGCCTAAACTGAGGAGGGAGGTGCTGATGATGACATTGCCTCCAGCATTTTGTTTGTGATATCTTACTGATGGTCCTGTCAGTACAGATGGTGTCTGTCAGGTGCCACTTTTAGATATTTCTGAAGAACTGGAGGGACGAGCCGACAGAGGGTGGGACAGATGCCACTCCTCGTTGTACTTCTTTGGAAACATATTTTTAAAAAGTCTAAATAATCCTGCTTTACATAAGTAGTTGAGGATTTCCTTCAAGGAGACTTTTGTGTCATAAACCTATTCTCACCTATTTACAATATTAAGAGTTAAAAAAAAGCAACTCTGAGAAGTGCATTATGTACAGGAGATTCTGTTTTGAAGGGTTATTTTGGCTGGTGAAATAGGGAGCTACAAAAAGATTGAACTGAATTAGCCTGACATCAAGATCTGGCAAAAGAGTGAGGCTGAATTAGAGCTACTTTCCCCCAACATGCACATAAAAACTGAACCCAAGCAACAGATGATAAGCAGGGCTGTAATGACATTGTATTAACTGGTCAACATTAGTGTGATTTCAGACTTATTATTTTATACAGTTTACAAGATCAAATACTGAAATAGGAGAAATGTTTGTGATATTTACAATTTCCTAATTTCAGTATTTTTTCTCAAAAAATTAAGTGAAAATGCCCTGAATCCACCATAATATTCTGAAAGCTGAAAACAAAAGAAATAGGACAACAGGCTTTTCTGAACATGGCAGGGATTAAATATTAACAAGATAATATTGGGATCACTTTGTGTTTCAGTCCAGTCACCTGGAATTATTAGTGGCAATAGACAATATTGTAAAATATGATGGCGATAGTTATCTGACTGGAAGTCTAATGTGTGACATTAAACCTCAGTCACAGGAGATTTTTAAACTTTTAATAATTACTCTGTGACTCTAAATGGAAATGGCATTAATGCCGAGAATATTGCAGCTGCAGAAACTAATTACCCAACTGATGCTGTCAGTATCCATAGCTGTTGGTGTTCCTTATTCTCTTACTACTGGCTTTCCCAAACAAAAATCCAATGCCTGATTGCTGTTCTTCCCTGACTATTACATTTGCTACACCAAAATTCTTAGCATGCTAAATGTTCTTTTTGTCATTCACTTCAGTGCAGGTGCATCAATGCCTTTAATTGCCCACTCTTTCTCACAGAGAAACTGATTTAGTGGGAGAGGAAAGGAAATATCCTAGAAAGACAACCTTTTTTCCTTCTCTAGTTTAGGTTTTGAATTATATTTTCTCTTCCTTTGTTGTCTGTGTAATATGGAAGGGCTTTTAACTATTCATAACTTCAAAAAAGAGCCAAATATTTCTGATGAGTTGGCATATATTATAAAAGGAGACACTGTTCTGTAATGCACAGTCTCATGTCATGTTCTGGAGCAGTAATTTCCATGGCTACATAGTTTGTTTGCATATGGGACTATGGTAGGAAATAAATTGTCTGATTTATTTACAGAAGAACATTTTTTTAAATACTGTGATTTTTAGTAGATAATATTTACTTTCATTTAATCTTTACTTCTTTAGATTTTAAAAAAGCACAGAAAAAAAGTGCCTAGATTTGGTGCTTGGCAAAATTTAAGGGAGCAAATATTGTGATAGGAATACCACTCCAGCATAGCAGCTGAGCTGGAAATGAGAAGGGTCTGGAAGACAAGGACAAAGTTTCAATATAGGATGTGGAAAATTTAAGCAGAGATGGAAGCAAAAGTAATGCATCTGGAATTAAACTTCAGCCCCAGTGGAATCAACAGAGAAACATATGTTGGTTTCAGTAGACCAGCATTTCGCCAGATGTGATTGTATAATTTTTGCAGCTGTTTTCTGTACAGATCAAAATATGCAAAATAGACTGTATTATGAAAATAGAACAATAAAGAATAAATTATTCATATTTGCTGAATTAACAGCTAGAACAAGACATAAATCTAAAAAAATATAATGACACAGAAGACCCAGATGGTTTCTTTAGGATAATACATGTGGCTTTCTGTAAAAGTAATGGTGGGAAATTGAAAGAAATTATATTGAAAGTGAATATTACAAGAGTTGAACTGGAAACTCTCTTCTGATGACTTCCCTGCTTCAAACTGTGCAGGGAGGGGTGTTTGCTGTTAAGTAGAGCTCAGCAAGATAAGTCCAAATCACTTCTGCTTTCTTGTATTTATTCTCTCTTTTCTCATTCATCAGCTCCCCATGATCATGACAGTCCAGAAACCTGGTGGATTATTTTTCAGACTTTTTAAAGACTTTGTTTTATACTTCCCCCACCTGCAACTTCTTGTTTTCCTCCTACGGTGTTCTTTTTTTTTTTTTTTTTTTACT